>JAPMOQ010029938.1:998560-1011690 GCA_026543055.1 Argiope trifasciata
TATATATATATATATATATATATATATATATATATCCACACAGTTTTTATGCTCAATGTGCTAGCGGAGGTATTAAATTCCCGTTCCAGTCGCTAGCAAAGCCATAGGATGTTTTTTTTTAATTAAAAAATTCTGCCGGTGCCTTCTTTAGATGTCGATAGGCATCGCCTGATCTAAATTTTGCTCTTTGTACAACAGGCAGCAGGTTTGAAAAACTTCATTAAAACTGTTAAAATAAACAGCGATGTGATCACAAAGGTTAAAAAAATTAAATAAAAATCTCAGTAACAGATTAAATAGATCTCAGAATAAAATAAAAATATATAGTGCTTATCAGTTAAAATCACGATTTTAATGCATAAAGTGATAACCATAACTGCTTCATAAAAGTGTTAGTTTATCTTGTCCGCAACCTTTATTGGCAACTTGGCATCCTTGGAGCAGCAAGGGGCACGCTATTCTTCCCTTTTTCCGGAAAGACATATTTGAACATTAAATTGTGTATATGAAATTTTAAAGAAAGTAAGCCCAACCAATATACTTTTGTCGCCAAATTTGGTTAGTTATATAATCAAAAAATTTTATGGAAATCAATGAGATGCTCATAAAGTTTTGTTTCACAAAAGATTTAATATTTAAACATTTTTTTTAGTTTGGACAGTTTTTCAGTAATGCGTTATTTTCCTTTGACTTCCGAAAATTTTTACAGTGGGCAGTGCGGAATCTGGAGAATGCTAACTCAAGTGCCGTCTTTTCATCATTTTAAACAAGGGTCCAAAATTATGAGGTCTTCATAAAATATATAACTTGTATTGCTTTGAATAAGTAAATTAAGATGATTACACTAAACTAAATTGCAACTATAAAAAATCACTCTTATTAAAAATTACTTTTCATTACTTTACACGTATTATTTTAATTTATGTAAAAATTAGGGGTCTTTGCTCTCTGCTCGCTTTCATTCTCCAACTCCAACGGTGTTCGTTCCAGCTAGCAAGTTTTTAAACTCCACTGACCATTCTTTCATCATTGGAAGCTAAATCCTTTCAGGAGGGAAACGTACATTTACTCACCGACCTACTTCTGCTTCAAAACTCAAAGTCCCTTAACAATGAAAACACTCTTTGCTCATATCTCCAATATCTAAATTTTGGTTCATTTTCGTTTGTTTAAAAAAAATCTTGAATGTAAATATTTTGGGATATGGAGCGACAAAGGCTATAATCCCCATTCGTTTGTTTATTTTTTTTCCATTTGCTTAATGATCAGCAAAAGAATTTTTTTTCATGGTTTTTTTTTTCATCTGCTTAATGATTAGCAAACAAATACTCCCTCAAATACTTCTACCGTCAACTGTTCGGTAGATATAATCTGTTAATAAATAATTAGCAGACGATTCCTTTTCAGATATTTTATAACTGCTACAAATTTTATTTCTGTTAAAATATAATCAAAAGTAAAAGCAAACGAATTTTCTCTTTGATAAACATATTTTATTAATATTAATTTGTCTAATAACTGATGATCAATTGTAAACCTTTTGAATTCTGGCAATAGTTTGTAGATTATAATGTTAAGTGAAGAGAATAAACGAAACCGATGGAATTCTGAAACGCATGGAGGCTTGTTTTGATTTTTAAGAACATAAGATGCTCTGCAAGCTACATATATGTAATATATATATATATATATATATAATTTGAAGCTTAAGAAAACGGTTAGTTTTCTAGAAAGCATGCTAAACCAACTTACCTGCTTCATGGTCAACTTTTTTTTTAAATGACTGATTCTCACTCGGTTTTTTATCACATTATTTTTCTTTATCTGATATCGCTATTTAAGAAAAACGCAGGTTTGACATGTGTATTTCTTAGGTATTCAAAAAGTTCCTAACTGAGAAACGAAAAATTTTTCGCTTTTCCGAAAAGTAAACGGACCAGAAAGCATATTAGTACTACCACAAACGGTGTATCTAAAAGAAAAATTAACAATTAATTTTTGTTTACTGTTAATAAAAGCTTTACTTTTCCTATATTTGTCACTGTTTCATGTTCAAGTGCAATATAAATATTTGCCGTTAACATTCCTAAATCCTTTTACAGGAAGATTACGAGAGAAAATATGGTGGAGTTTTGGAATTAAGAATACTTCATTTCAAATAAAGAGAGAATAACAAAGAACATTTTCCCATCCATTAATAAGATACTGT
Source organism: Argiope trifasciata (assembly GCA_026543055.1). Lineage (NCBI taxonomy): Eukaryota > Metazoa > Arthropoda > Arachnida > Araneae > Araneidae > Argiope > Argiope trifasciata. Next base: position 1,000,770 of record JAPMOQ010029938.1, read on the forward strand.
CATACCATCATTTTTATACAAATTTTAGAATAACCCAATTTCTCACTGGTCATGGAAACTTTAAAAGCTATCTATATAAATTTCACTTGTCCCCCTCATATGATTGTAACATTAGTAGCGAGGAAAATGTTGAACATGTGCTCCTTCTATGTTTCAAATTTGCCAAGCAATTAAAATAAAATGGCCTCCAGATTTTCATCAACTTGTTTCCACCCTCTTGAAAAATTTTATAAATTAATTATTGACACCTGTTAAATTTTCTTATTCTTAACTTATATTTTCTTGCCTCAAATATCCTGGGTTAGGGGACTCGTTATCTACCAGTAGCAATGTTTAAATTTTAAAAAATTCATACAACAGAAAGATAATATTAAAAATCCACATTTAGTTTCTAAACTAAAATTATGGTAAAAATGAATACATTTTTACCATAAATGAATATATTGCGATATTTTTTGAATAAATACTTTTAATAAAATACATGTTTTGGTCCATAAAATGCATTCACAAAAATGAGTACATTTTATGGACCAAAAAAGTGTATATATATGCATATAAAATAACTAAGAATATACATAGTATAAATATGGTAGTGTTTTTTAAGCCGCTATGTTATTTGTAAACAGAGTCAACTGAAATGCATGCTAAAATAATAAAAAATGGAGACATCATTTTAGTTTTAGTAAATAAAATAATATAATGAATATTATATAAGAAATGAAACTAAAATGAGAAAAATTATGTTACAAACTATTATTTAAAATATTTTTTTAAAATTTAATAAAACTAGGAACAAGAGCCATAAAGAAATATGAAACTGGTATTTTTTATATATATCATGCTTTGAATTAGCTTGAAATAGTTTTTGTGTGATAATACACTTCGAAGCTATTAAAGAAAGCTGTTGGAGTTGTCTCCCCAAAACTTTCCATTATGTTTTTCAATAAAGTTTTATCCCTCTTTCTCGACATAAAATTGTGGCCCATGGGTAAGACCAAGAATGCTTTGTTTCAAACGAACTTCAAAACTGAAAGATTGAGTTCCAAAATGAGATGTTAATGTATTAAAGACTACACTAAGTTGGTTTTAATAAATGCAATTTCCAACTAAAATTTTACATAGTTCGTCAGATTAAATAATAAATGTGATATGTTTAACTAAGCAGCATATTATTTTCCATAACAACATTTCAATTATATTTATATAAATGGTATCATCATCTAAGATTTTTTTTTAATGTCAAAAAGGATTCGTTTAGTTTAGTTATTTTAACACTTTGACTGCCAAGCCAAAATTGCAAATGTTCACCACGGGGCCAAACTTTTTTTGTGTGTAATTTGTATTTTTTTCAACATAAAACTATATATAAAAACAATATTTTTCAATCTGACTCATTTTATAACACATGGGGAGATTTTCACCTGGCTACCAAAAATGATAGCCAAAGCACACCACGAAAGTTAGTGTAAATTCTTCCATGCGTGGCCATGGCTATCTTATTTGATAGTCAGCTAAATTCGTCATTTATCAATAAACTTTTTTATTTAGATTTATGTTTATGTTTTTTATTATTTTATTTATATGATTTTATTTCTATTATTTTGTTTAGGTTAGAATTATTTGAATTTTTATTACAATGAGCAAGAGAAAGTTAACTTCTGAAGAAATTGAAGCTGCGGCTATGAAATGCTATGATTCATATGATGATGAAGACTTTGATTTATTTGATTCTGACGCGGATCCTGCATATTCCCCTGAAAGCTCATCTGACGAAACTGATATGGACGATGATATTGATAATGTTATTGAAGACGTTATTCAAGCTGTGGTATCTGATGAAGAATTTGAGGATTTGACAGACCTACCCGACAGTTATGACCAGGAGTATAATATAATCACCACCGATGGATGGACAGAATATGTGGGCAGACAAAAAGTGTTTGAGTTTATCGGAAAGCATGGTTTGCAATCAGACATTTCACAACAAAGCAAACCATTGGATATATTTTTACTACTTGTTGATGAAGAGATCATTAACCACATTGTTGTTGAAACAAACAGATATGCAGGGCAAATTATTTCATCACAACCAAAATTGAAGCATTCCAGGATAAATCGGTGGAATGAAACAAATCATGAAGAAATGAAAAAATTCTTAGGATTGATGATGTGGATGGGTTTGGTACCACTAGGTCGTTTGAAAGACTATTGGTCACAAAAGGGAGTCTACAACATGACAATTCCACGTACGATAATGTCACGAAATCGTTTTCAGATATTACTAACTATGCTTCATTTTGATAACAATGAAACGAGTGATACCAGTAACAGGCTGCGAAAAATACAGCACCTAGTTGACATGCTACAACAAAAGTTCAAAGCCCTATTTTACCGGAGAGAAGATTTCGTTATAGATGAAACTCTTGTTCCATGGAGAGGGCGCCTAATTTTCAGGCAATATATTCCAAATAAATCCCATCGTTATGGAGTCAAGCTGTTCAAGCTGTGTTCAGTTGATGGATATACATGGGGTCTTAAAGTCTATACTGGAAAGTCTGCATCTGGAGAGCGTGAAACCGGATTAGCAAAAAGTGTGTGTGTGGAACTAGCGGAATCACTTCTCAATCAAGGCAAAACTCTCTATATAGACAATTTTTATACTAGTTATGATTTGGTAAAGTGTTAGCTAGATAAAAAAAACGCATGTTGTTGGAACACTAAGAGCAAATAAAAGAGATATCCCAAAGGAAGTCCTCCAAGCAAACTTAAAGAAAGGAGAAATGATTTCCAGAGAAGACGAGAATGGCATTGTTGTGTTAAAATGGAAGGACACCCGTGATGTTCGGATACTGAGCACAAAACATGCACCTATATTTGTTCCAGTTGCACCTAGGAAAAAACGAGCATTGCAAATGGAGCAAGGGAAAAATACAAATCAACATGCTGCAACTACTTCAACAAGCCAAAGCCTTCTACAAAACATGCCATCAACCAGCGCAAATCAATTTGCAGTCATACCCTCAACCAACTTATTATCTGAACAACCATCTACCAGCACAAAAACAAGTAGACAATATCGAAGGCCTTTAGAAAAACCTGAAGCCATATTGGCATACAATAAAGGCAAAGATGGCATAGATTTGTCAGATCAGATGGGGGGTTATGCCACAACACTAAGAAAAGGTGTTAAGTGGTACAGAAAACTAGGATTAGAATTGTTGTTAGGCGTTGCAGTAGTTAACGCATGGGTTGTATATCGACATGTAACAAAATCCAAAATGAAAATTCGTAAATTTAGAGAGAGATTAGTTTTTCAGTTGCTTGGTATGGCTATAGATCCTGATCGTAATGAGCAAACAAGTAAAAAAACGCACCACCTGATTGATAGGATCCATGAAAATGGTAAAAAGGTACGACGTAAATGCCGTCTATGCTATATCAATATTTCTAAAACAGAGGGTCGTGAACAAGCCAGAAAAAAAGCAAAGCTAATTTCTACATACTGTGACAGTTGTCCTGACCAGCCTCAAATGTGTCGTAATTGCTTCAATGCTAAACACTGAATGTAACTTTATCCTGAAATAAAGGCAATAACATGATGTATTTATATTCTTTTTACTTTCACAAATTGCAAATATATGTATTTATCATATATTTTATATATATTTATCACATACTCTCTCTCTATTTATATATATTCCCTTTTTTGTTGCATGTTCCAAATATTTAATTTTTCATAAAACTTAGCTCATAAAATCGTCACATATACCAATTTGCGCAAACCACGTATACCTAACACATCGTAGGGAGCCCAACAATCAAACTCCAATACGATTTTCATGTAACTGATAACATCTTTGATAGCCATGGCCTGAAGTGTTGAAACACCCTGACTATCATATCGGATAGCCAGTGTCTCAACGGAAATATCACTGGATATCTCATATGATAGCCATGGCAGTCAAAGTGTTAAAGTCCTGTTGTAAAGCAACACTAGGGCTATTTTGGGACGGACCTCGTAACGGTCATCTGACGAGGACGACACTTGAGGTGACACCCTCCCCCCTCTCCACACCACGACACACCAGCGGGAGGACGTTTGGTCTAACAGATTTAACTTGCTGGAGAGCCCCTTACACGACGGTTCTTCGGTGGAATCGAGTCTCGAACTTGAAACCCGCCGGTTCCGAAGCCGAGGCCTTATCACCAGGCCACCACGGCTCTTTCAAAAAGGAAGGTGTCTAGCAAAAAATGAAACAGAATATAAACCTTTTAGTTCATATTGTGTTAAGAGAAGAGGCTGGCACAAGCAATGCTTTTAATAAACCCTAAATTAAATAAGAACAAAAATTAAAAATTGTTAAACCTAATAAATTTTAAGATCTAAAGATTCACATACAGAATCGAAAATCTAGAATCTCGCAATTTTTAAAGAATTTAACCAAAATATTCGGAAGCTTTTAACTATGTTAAACTAGCACAATACTCTTAAATAAGCGTTCCAATTGAGTGGAAGTGTGCGTGTGATAGAGAAAGAGAAGAAAGTAAACATGGGTTTTTCATTAAGGCATTGTATCGAAAATCTAATATTAGTCTCTAGTATTGGTTTACATATCAAATACCAAATGACTTATTGATCTATTTATAAATTTTTTTCTCTCTTTTGTTGTGTTTGTAACTCATCATGTTCTTATACATAAACGAAGAAAACGAGAAAGATTATTGATCATTCCGCAAATTTTTAGTAAAAGATCCGTCCGCAGAATTGGATATTTACACAAATCTCCAATTTTACCCAAATCTTTTCGATAAAATTTCTGTATAATTTTATCAATTTAGCTTACTAAGTTTTTAAATTTGTCGTATTCACATGCAAACAGATCATTAGGAAAATATTCCGAAATGGATTTTAAAATTATATATAGATCTAGAAATTATATCTAATACAAACGTAATTTTAGCCATCGATCTCTCGGAAAACTATTATTCCAAAAGTGCATTTTTTAGTAATCTAAAAAATATAAGATGAGGGATTTCATCTAATTCGAGATTTAATATTCGCGAGACTGGTTCGTAATTTGAGTATTCGCAAGAATATTCATTGTTTGAATGTTTACAACAGTTTTTGATTTGAGTTATTGTCAGGAATAGTTCTTACTTAGGGTGTTCTCAAGAGTAGTTCATAATGTGAGTGTTCGAAAGAATAGTTCGTGATTTTAGTGTTCGAATAAATAGTTCGCGATTTGAGTGTTCGAAAGAATAATTCGCGATTTGAGTGCTAGCAAGAACAGTTCATGATTTCAGTATTCGCAAGAATAGTTCAAGATTTCAGTATTCGCAAAAATAGTTCATGATTAGAGTAGTGACAAGAATAGTTAGTAAATTGAGTGTTCTCAAGAATAGTTCGTGACTTAAATTTTCTTGAAAATAATTCGAGATTTGAGTATTCGCAAGAATATTTCAAGATTTGAGTGTTCTTAAGTTCCTGATTTGAGTGTTCACAATAATAGTTAGTGATTTGAGTGTTCACAATAATAGTTCGTGATTTGAGGATTAGCAAAGAAAGATAGTCTTGTTAGCAGGATAATGGTACTTTTAGATGGACACATCTAATAAAATATAATTATTTGTATCATTTAGTAAATTTTCCAGTTTCTAACAATATAGAAATTGTCTATATACCCTGCAAATGAAGTTTATACTCTGTATATAAAGTTAGCAATTATTTTATTTGTTCAAGTCAATTGACATGAGATTAGAAACTCTTTCGTAAGTAATATTTGAATTTCCTCTATAAGTCGATAAATCCGCTTCTCTTGCAAAATTTTAACTGAAAAATTGCAAACATGATTGGTCAATATTTTTAATTTCAGAGGATTGCATCAATAAAAACGCATTAATTAGTACTCTTATGAAATACTATAATACAATTTCAAAATTTCATTCCATATTTTAATATGAATTGCTATTTAAATTAAATAAACGTAACTTTAAAAATAAAAATTAAGTCATATATGCTTGAAAGATTTAAGAACAGTGTGTTTTTTAATTTGTTTGTTTTGCTTTCGTTCCAAAACTTCAGGGTTGGATATTTCTAACACGTACCAACAGTCGCGATTTTGAAAAAAAAATCTGACTCAGTGAACTCTACTCGAAGTTCATGGCACTACCTACTTAAAAAAAGAATTCCATTCATCGTTTCCAAAATAAAAATAGCAACTAGGTCAAGAAAACAAAAAACTCACTCTCATTGCCGATTGTTTTCTTTTCTTTCGAGTAATTCCCCCGCTCTTTATCACCTATCACACTCACTGCATGTCTTTATTTTCTAATTGCTGTTAAATGTTTTATGTTTTTAATTACTGTAATTTATTATAAACACAACTGGTTAAGCATCAGAAAAGATTACCCCTCCAACCTGTTAGTAACAGAAATAAAATGAGTGTGTGTGTGCAACTGCCTAGGGTCAGTGGACTAGGCAAGCAAATCGATAACCTAAATATCAAACAAATAAATTTGTAAAATTTTATTATTAATTAAATTTGTAAATTGACATAGTTACAAATTTATAAATTGTTAGAACTGTAATAAATGCTCTAATTGGAAACAACTAATTAGTGATGTGCAGAATCATTAATCAATATATAATTTTTTTTACTTTAATACTTTGGAATATATCTGCCCAAATGTTTATTCATAGGTATACTTTATTTACTTTAGAAGATAAGATTATGGGTACCTCAAAGCGATTTTTTTAATTCTAATTAAAATTTAAGCGATATTTCGGCATTTCTGAGAAATAATTCTTGAAAATATACTTACACAAAAACCAAATTTTTTAAAAATTGTCTTTTTAATGATATAACTTAGTGGTTTTTTCCAGATTTCCGACATTTTTTTTTTCAATGTATGACTGCATAATTTTCAACGACCGGCTTCCATTTTGAGACGAAATTTTAACCTTTTTTTGTTATTTCATGAATTATTTAATCGGGTACGTTTATTCTGTTAGTTAAAAGCTTTAAAAAATGCAGTTTGTATAATAGAAGATCACGCCTACCTCCGGAAAATCACGTGACCGACCACAACGGGACAATGGTAAATAGTTGTCCCGTCGGCACAACCTTTGGCCATTGTACCAACGATGTTGTCTCAATTGTTCATAGGAGGACAATGCAGGGACAACGGTAGAGATGTAATGATTGCACGCAACAGTTAGCCTTATGTGAACCCACCTTTAGTGGTTTGTAATATAATATCCAATATTCTTTAAAATATTAAACCCTATAACATCAAATGTTGATTTCACTTTGTACTCATTTGAATACTTATAAAGCATTCTATGCAAATAAATTAGGTAATAACGAATTAATGGATAATTAACGAACTACAGCTTAATTACAGTATCCTATAGTATAATTAAAAGGACCTGAAGCATTAATATAATATACGTTATTGTTACTGAAATTCTGAGGTTCTTTTCGGTTTGTTGATCGACGAAGAAACAGTCCTTTAGTAACGAGAGATGACTTTTATTAAATACGAAGACACGAGTACAGAAAGGACAAATACACACCCGAGACGAACACAGGCAACAAACATTATCACACCACAACAAACAGCTCCACAAGTAGTAATCGGCAGTAATAACAACCATAGTACACAAAGCGGCAAGATAGAGCTCAGTAGGAGGAGGGAACCTTCGTAGCTATTCTCTACAGTCTCTTCAGATGCCGGCAATTCTTTACTGTTCTCCATCTGCCTACTCGATGATGTTTCCACAGTAAACACCAGGACTCGACACATAGCTCAATCCAGCAATCGCTTGAGCTCCACACTATGCTTGCTTTTCGCTGGACTGATCCAACTATTCAACCATGATTCTATACACAAATAACTTCGGCTCGATACTGCAAGCCTTTTATAGTTATCGGGATCTGTCAGAGGGGATGTAATGATTGCATCTCGATTTCTATTTACTCAATCACCAAAATTCTGTAAGACTTCAGTATTATCGATTTTGTCGCCAAAGGTGACAAGTTGGTTAAAGCTCTAGGATCACCCATTCGGCCTCCCATTAGCATCCAACAGAACTGAACGTAAAACGCTCTCACCAGTCATCGAACTAACCTGGACATGAAAGATTCATAACAGTATGAATATACTTTACAATGATTACAGCAATATACTTTATCAATGATGAAGCAAATAGCTTCTACTTACAGAACTAGAATATTGTAGTACTAACATATAGCAAAGCTTAAGATTTCCTCTCTGATCATATGAACGTTTGCATATATACATATATATGTATGTGTTTGTGTGTGTGTGATGATGATGATATTTTAACATTTAATTTAAGTCCAAATTAACTTTTAAAGCTTTATCTTAATTTAGCCCATAGTAACTTTATTCTAAAAATATTCTCTCATTTCCGTATCTAATTCCACGTTATCTACTTAATTAATTAAAGAAATGGTTTGTAAAAATGCTTAGTTATCTATTCCCACGCTGCGAGTGATTGATAAAAGTTGTTGACCTAAGCAAATAGTTTTTTTTTAAATCCCTGTGTTTCCCCTGCTTTGAGATTCAAAAGTGTAGAAATGCCTATGAGAAACTTAATAGCCTATAAGCACTGTAAATAAGATTCTCCCTATCGAAATACAGCATAAAAGACCAAGGAAAAATTGTTAAAAGGCTTTCCTTCATGCCTCTGTGTGTTGTTATTCTGTGTTGTGTGTGTGCTCGTCGCTTCCCACTTGTAAATCACCATGCCTGCTACTTTGTTTTGAAAGAAAAAACGATGTAAAAGCATCAAAAGTCTCTTCAATTTCTGCTAACCTGCCGTATGTTTTAAAATCTTTACATATTATTTAGTCTACAGGATTTAAACTTTTCGAAACAGATGGTAGGTTCTAAAGACATAGAAGAAGAGACCTTTTGTTTTAAAAGTTCGTTTTATTCTTCTTCCTTGGATACAGGCAGGTGTATTTACAATCAGCACGGCCAAGCAGAAGCAACGAAAAGAACCGAAATTAATTTTCCCTCATCTTTTATAACGTATTTTGATTGGGAAAATTTATTTCGTTTCCTTTTCGTCACTTCTACTTGGCCTCACTACCTGCCGTTGTGACCTTATTAATATTTTTAATTTTAAAAATATAAGTTATAAGTAAAAGATTTTTTTAATTTAAATAAAATCAATACAGTAAATTTTTAGATGCCTTTGAATCAAGGCATTTTTCTGTTAGAGCCTCAATGGTGGATATTAACAGTTAACTAGAGTCAATATTGTGAGCGAATGCTGCAAATCAGATTGATTCAAATCTTTATTTTGCTTGTTGCCAAGCAATTAAGTTTTTAAAAAATGTGTTGATACGATCATCAGGTTAAATCAATAGCAATAAGGTTTTATTTAGCAAAAGATTAGACGTCAGAGATTGTGTTCCGTTGTGACTGAATGCTATATCAAAATATCTCATCAATAGTGTGTTAAAGGCCTTAAACGCGTGGTTCATAAAAATCTCGAAAATTGTTTTGTGATTATTACAACACATTTTATTTGTAGAATTTTCATCTCTGTGTTGAAACTATAGTTTTAAATAATAGACTCACAGTAGATATCGCAGCAAAGATTAACGGATTATTGAAAGTATGAAATTAATAAAATTCATTCAGAAACACTTATTTTAAAGTAAAGTTTATTGCACAAATATTATTAAATGTACTAAATTATGCTTTATGGAATGCTAGCATCTCTTGGATATCAATTGGTTCCCTGGGAACACAGATTGCATATAATTAAAATTAAATTTTCAAAAGAATTAGCCAATTTTGGAGATGAGCATGGTCACCCAGATTATTCATTTTTTTTTCAGGAAGTGAAGCGATTTTTATGGAACAATTAAGAAAAGTTTTTAAAAGAAATTACTGCGTTGTTTTTATGGCACTTGTCACTACAAAAACCCTCTGACAAAGTTAGCAATTTTAAGCCGAGTTTTAGCGTATTTTTGTTTTTTCAATAACGCCATTTAAGGCAGAGCCACACTATGACAGGTCATGGGGCATACAGACCCCCCCAATCGAATAGAATTTTTTTTTGTTTCCTTCTTTGATGAACTTTTTTAAACAAAATATCAGCACAATATTAGCAGAGGGGCCCCCAGAAGAAGTGTTCGCCCAGAGATCCAATGCTCTAGATTGAACCCTAATCTAGAGCAAAGAGTACGTCTTAGATACAGTGAAAGCTTTTTATTCGCGCTTCCTTCATTCGCGGATTTAAAAAATGCGACCCAATTCCTATATTCGCGGCTAAAAGTTTCTTTATTCGCGGATCTAATAAGTACATACATCATAATAAAAGGATTCTAACCCAATACGCTTTGCAAATGCCGTCTAATGGACTCATGAAAATATTAAAATAGATCTTATTACAACTTTGTTTAAAGTATGTTGTTTAATGCAAACTGCAAACATAGCCGAAATCGCGAATGGAATAGGACGAGATGGGTTCGAACAGATAGAATCAAGTGGCATTCAGGAATGGCTTGAATCGCAAGATGAAGATCTGATTGAAACCGACTTGGAGGAAATGCTAAATTCACAGCCCATTGAAGAACAGGTTTCAACAAGCACTGGAAAAGTGATATTAGGTTTAAGAATGGCAAATGAGGTTTGGGAATTCTTTATGAACATTGATCCGTCTATGGAACGAAGTCTTTATTTTTAAGAGGCAAATTGCTAATGCGACTGCCGCTTCTGAATTGAAGGAGCTTTTAAAAACTGCCAAGCAAGAGAAAATTTAAAAATTTCTTCAAACCATTGCCTAAGCCTTAAGATTATTACTCTAAATGTCCAACCAAAACTTCAATTAAATTATATATATATATATATATATATATATATATATATATATATATAT
>JAPMOQ010029938.1:1021713-1035808 GCA_026543055.1 Argiope trifasciata
TGTGTGTGTGTGTGTGTGTGTGTGTGTGTGTGTTGGCGCTCTACAGGCCAGACCGTTGAACCTACAGCTACCAAATTTGGTACATGTATACCTTGGAGGTCGGGAATGTGCACCTCGGAGCCCTTTTTTCGAATTTTTAATTAAAATTTGAATTAATTAAAATTTAAGCAAGATTTCGACGTTTTTCCTCAATAACTTCCGAAAATATTATCGCACAAACATGATTTTTACATCAATTTAAAGATTAAAAAATTAGCTTTCTAATGATATCAGTGTTTTAATGTATAACTTAAGCTTCTATTTTTAACGAATTTTTAAAGAAATATTTTAATCATGTATTTTTTTAGCACGTGACTGGATAAAATAAAAGAAACATAAAATGTGATAGTTTCTAAAAAAAAATAAAGGCAAAGCCAAGGTTTCTGTAATAGTTTGCAACATCTAAATCATTTACTCAATAATTTTTTCCCCTTTTTCGCTTTCTTTAAAAAAATATAATATTTTGGAAGCATAACCGATAAATTATTAGAGCATTAAACTCAATAAGTTTTTCCGAATAAAGTTACCGACTATTTAACTACTAATAACTGAATCTTTTAACTTTAACTATTTCTTAAATTTTATACTGATTTTAAAGAAAAAATAACATATATTTTTTATCCATACATATAATAAAGCTCAATGCGTTTGTGTTGGCGCTCTACAGGCCAGAACGTGCGATCTACAGCTACCAAATTTGTTACATGTATACTCTGGGGTCGGGAATATGCACCTCGGAGCCCTTTTTTTTTTGAATTTTTAAATTAGAATTTGAATTAAATTTAATCTTTTAGAACTTTCCGTCCATCATCTTAAAGAAAATATTAATTTCAGGCCAATCAATGCCCGTAATTACTTCAAGGCTAATGAATATGTGATTTAATTGAAAATTTTAGAACGCCTTACTCATGGCGAACCAGCTGGTCGCCAAAGGCGGCTAGTATAATAACAATTCTAGGGACATTCAAATAGAAAGCTACAAAACGACACTATGGGTATAAATGATGACTTTATTCAAAATATTCAATACAAGCCTGAGTACAACGATCCCATTGATTAACGAGCCGAAGGATTTCTTGTTCCCAGAATTTATGTGGCCATGACGAGACGCAGTCCCTCTCAAAGTCCTGTAATTCGCCGTCAGAGTTGAAGCGCTTCCCTTTTAGATGTTTTTCAGGGGATCAGGCACATGAAAATTGCATGGCGACTTGTCCGGGATGTAGGGAGGATGATCAAGTTGCCCCCACTTGGCCAGTTCCGCGTGTGTGGCTCTAGAGACGTGCGGACGCGTGTTATCATGAAGCAGAACCGCACCCTCCATGAATAGTCCATTCTTTTGTTCATGATGGAATTGCGTTGTCTTCTGAGTGTCTCACAGCAAATATCGGAGTTAATGGTCCTTCTGTGCTGGAGTAATTCAACAAGTAACGTCAAATGGACGGCGTTCTGTATAAGAGCCTCAGCTCTCTCCTGCTCATGCGGACACCTACACATGTTCCGATCTATACTCGAGATTCCAACCGCACCCAACTTCTTTCCACCATAGCTACAACGAGTACGTTATTCTAGCGTTTCGAACCTTTTCATTTGAATACCCTTTATAACTATCTCCTGCCAACGAATTTTTATCCACGAAATTTTAAAATTAGTTCAATTTCAAAGAAACAGGGAAAAAATAATGATATTTATATATTACTTCTATAACATCCTTTATTTTGCAATAAAAAAGTGAAGATTGCACTTCGCTGAAATTTTACTTATATTTCCATATCGGGACGCCACATCATGTAATTGGAAGCGATTATGACTATTCGCCATACAAATAAATGCTGTTTGTACACGGAAAGACAGAGAGTTTCGCAAATTAATTCTAGCTAAAATTCGACAGATATCAGCCATTTTGATATATAATTAGCATATAAAATTTCTATCTGTTACGTTTTCTTTAGAATCATGTTTACAGACGAATAGAATTCCAAAATCGTGCAATGCTGTTATTATTATGAATTTATAAATCCAATCCGTTATTTTTTTTAAAAATTTAAAGAGTTTTCTTCGTTAATTTACTTAGAAATTGTGATTTTATATTTTGTTTGCTTGCAAGCAAACTAATCTAAATCCTTAATTTTGATGCTGTGCAAATGCTTGTCGAAGTTCAAAAAAATCATAATTTACCTGTTGCAACTGTTTTGTTGTTGCTTGCAATTTAATACAACCGGTTCTTCAGCTAGGAACACATGTTCCTACACGTGAATGGAAATGTAGTTACTTTCCATGAAGCAGACTGTTCCGCGGAAGATAAAATGAAGTGAAAGGGAATTTCGCAGTTAACTAAGGGGCCATATTTGTTGCATCAGCATTTAGTATCAATGAAATACTTAAAAAAAACTTCTTTAATTACCAAAATGCTGGAACACCAGATTCCTTTAATCCCAATAGTTGATACGGAATAGGTAAATTTGCTTGTTTGACATAATAACGATCGCAATTGGAAGGAAATGACTTTAATTAAACTAATGTTTACAAAAAGAATTCTGAAAGAATTTCCTTAAATTACTATTTGCGAGTTTTTTTACAAGAAATTGTTGAGTTGAGTTATTTAAATTAACTCTTGTACTTGACAATATTTATTGCTATTTGTAGTTAATTAATACAAAAAAAATTGAAAATAAGATATTTTAGAAATCGTTTTTCCAATAGCGTATAAAAAAGTCAAATTAACTTTTATTCGAAAATCCGCTGGTAAAAAAAGAACATCGTGAAAGAAGTAGACTGATAGAAATATTCTGAATAAATCAAAATGTTATTCGAATTTTAAATGAGTATTAATGACTCGAAAAATACTTTTTCAGATAATATTCACCCTGATTTAGTTTTGGAGATTCTTTTTATTTATTTTTTAATTTCAAATGATTTTACAATTTTTCAGCTCCAAATGTTTCGTAAAAAAAGCAGTTTATTTACGGTATAAATAGGGATTTTTTTAATTCATCTCTTTTAAAAAATCTTTTTAACTTTTCATATAATTTTCAGTACCTCGTGGTTAAGCATTTTTTTTTTCAAATCCGAACTTTAAATAAATTTATTTTCTACTCTTGCGAATGCTTACCTTTTTTTCAGTTTTATTATTTGTAGCTTTTAACTATTTTCAGAACGTTATTTTTTTTTTTATTATTTACAGATATTTTAATATCTTTATACTGAATACTGTATAAATATAAAAATATTATAGAATTTCATGATTAATTTTCCTCCAAATTCTATACTTGATACCGTTTTTCATGCGGAATTAAAACTGAATTAATGTCAAATTATTACTAAGTTGTAATTCATTTTAAATAACAAAAACATAAAAAACATTTTAAATATGGAAAATTTATTCGTCGAATATAAGCATTAATAATTGAATAATATATTTTTTGTTCATTCACATTTAATAAAAAACACATTCACATTTTTTTTAAATTTATTCTCTTTCAAAATATCGTTTGCAGTGATATCATAATATAGATAAAGATGCTTCTAGAACTTCACGTTTTGAGCTCCGCATTACTCATTTACAATGCTTGACAAATAAAAAAATAATCCATATAATCGTTCGCATTTTTCAGAATTGCCAGCTGTTCGAATAAAATAAATTTCTGTGCAAACAAAATTGCATTTGTTTCTAGAATCCAAAAGAAAATGGAATGACTGTCACTGACAGATAAGTTTCTTCACTTAGATGAAATTACTATTTCTTGCTTATCTGAAAGCAAATTAATAACAAATAAACTATCAAGGTTTGTTTATTTTTATGCTTTTGATAGGAAAAAGCTCTACGCTTAATCTAAAATAGTGAAACAAGAATAAGCAAAGAAGAAATAAATCATAATAATTGTCGTATAAAAATTCTTGCACCTGAAAAACCAAAGGCAGAGATTGCAAACAAAGGTACATGTATAAATTAATCAATTAATTGAAAGAAAAAAACCATGTTTTTTATTAAAATAAAAATTACTCGAAAATTAATAATTATTATTTTAATTATCAAAATTAAATTGTATTATATTTTCTAAATTACTGAGTTCACATTTGCTCTGGAACAAATAAAAGAGCAAAATTTTTTCTTCGACAGATATTTTTCAAAATATGAAGCAGATATTCAATTTCATTATGAAGATCATCTATCAAATTTATTCAGTCTAGCTCATTCTGTTGTCACATTCATATTCATATAAATGAATAAAAATAGTTTCCGAAAATGTATTTTTTCGGTTTTAGGGATATGTAAAATATGAAAATCCATCAAATTATATAAGTCGAAATAAGATGGTTGTAATATTTTGTGTGCATTCTAATTTAGCTGAATTTTCCTGTTTAATTCTAATTTAGACTAACTTTCCTGTTTATAAAAGAAAAAATTTTCTTATATCAATCTTTTCCTCACTTACAGGCATGATAAAAATTGCTTACACTAATGTATTCTCGATGCCATTTCAATAGATTAATTTAATTCAGCTTTGATTCTGTTCAATAAACGCCACTTGAGAAAGAATTTAAGAAATAACGATTTTGAAATTACATAGTATTATAACTATGAATTATAGATTAAATTCGAAAATAATTTTTTAAAAATTAAAATTTGTTTTTTACTGTTATAATCAATAAAATTATTTTTAAATAATGTTTTTATTAAATTTATTTAATTAACATTTATTTATTATACGAAAAGCTTGTAATAATTTGTTTGGTGAAAAAATGTATAAAATATTTTACCTCCAATTCAAAAACCATTAATGAGTATTTTTTTTTTCATGTCTATAATCTTATTTCATACAAATACCAAAATTATCAACAATAGAGAATATTACTATAAAATTGGAAACGTGTTTTAAAAACATTAAAAGAAAAAGGACTTTTTTATTCAAGTGTTAAATTATTTTCAGTTAAATGCTTCATCGCATATTCCAAAAATTGTTCTTCGTGTTTGTTTGCTTTTAATTTTCTGCAAACGATATTTTATTACTTTCAAGAGATAACTGGAAATTATCGTCATTGGTTTCATCAGACATTCACAGTAAACAAACGTTTGATTCTTTTTTAGTTAGCATTCAGCTGATTAATGAATTATTTACTACGTTTATGTAATAAGGGCATATGTACACATCATTTACGTCATTTGGATGTTATTTTCCTCATATTACATAAGTTCATAAATGTGTTAAATTATGTAACTCAAGAATTTTAATATGTGTAGCCTTTAATTTTGTTACTTTCTCAAGTATAAAATACACAAAGAGAAAGTGTTTTGGATATTTTTTTAATGATTATATCTTATAATTATGAATAAATAAAAATCCTTTCAATGAAATTTAATGCAGTTATTGTAAATAAGCAAAAGTAAATAAGTTTTAATTGCAAAAAAAGTTTTTCAAGCTTAGCTTTAAAAAGAAGTTATATGTATTCACAATATAAATGGAGTTTTTATGGGCATTCAATAAGGAAGTTTTCAGTCCTTATTGAATACCCATATTTTTATGTTCGGTGCTTGTTTTACTTCAAAGCAACAACAGTGGCAATATTATTTGGCAAACACACAAATTATTAGCTATTTGACTTTTAAAGCTCATAAAATTTTATACTTCAATTTCAACTAAGTTCTTGTTTTTTAACTATGATTTTATATATTTTATTATTATTATTATTCAAACGACTATTTTTTATGAATTTAGTTCAAGCTATTTCTTTTTTCCTTCTAATCTTTGCATCAGAGAAAAAAACTTATTTGGTGCAATACAATTTACATATAGAGTTTTGCAACTTAAAATTGAAAATTAAACCAAACTTTAATTCAGGTTTCTGACTGTTGTAAACTGGCATTATTTTTTTAAATAATGGTCAGCTCAAAACTTTCTCGCATAATCTACAATTACATTCTTATACCCTCTCCCCCAGCATAAAATTGCTGACATTGATAAATCTGTGAATGGCTTACATAGTATTATGAATATATAGTATTATTTATTATTATTTTAGTATCTTATAGTATTATCGAACAATAGGAACGAAATATAGTTCTGTGGATATATGAACTAAATTTATCATCTACCAAATTTATTTTTACTATATTTATCATACAAATTTATATATATACATATATTAATTTATACTACTGAATTTTAGTCACTGAATTTTAAACCATGTGAAAATGCAAGTCTACAGACTGTCAAATCTTTAAAACATTTTGTTCAAACTTTGATACCGATCTCCATTTTAGATGCTAAACCTGAGAATCAAATACCAACTATGTAGCTTTATAAGTTTTACAGTTATCGAATTAACTAGTATTCAAGCAGCCAGAGAGACAAACTTCTTCTAACTGGATTTTATTCAAAATTTGGTCTGAAGTCCGTATACCAAATTTCTTCCAATAAATTTCAGCTCAAAGCGTTTTGGAATTATCGTGTTCACAGACAGTTATAATACAAGAAAGACGTTTTTTGTGCTTCGGAGTGTTCTAAAATATAAAAAAATCGCAATAAAAAATATTTAAAAAAAGACTTTGTAATATTTTCTTTGTACTTCATATACTAGAAACTATACGATCTGTAGGTATTAGTTGTTGGCTCAGGATAGAGCCTGGGACCTTTGGATTATAAAGACGATAACATAACCACAGGATAAAAGCATGCTCATCTCCCGTAGATGTTATCTGTCTTATTAAGATGTCACCACAGACTCTTCTTAGATTTCTGTTACTAAAATACAGATATCAAAATAATTGAATTAAAAATATGTTTAAATTAACAAACATAAACCAAGAAAATATTACAATAAAAAGAATATATCAAAGTAACAAAATATTTGTAATAATCACGATAAACCAAAGTATTATTCAAAATTAGTTATTTAGTATTGAATGTATTTCAATTAAAGTCCATAAATGTGTATAATGTAAAAGTTCAGTTCTAAAAAGAGTTCTCCTAAAAAAGAAAAAGTTCAGTTCTAAAAAAAGTTTATAACATGAGTCTCTTAACCTTTTTTAATCTTCTACCATACCTAGAAGTTGGTTAATCAGGTTCAGCTTTATCATGAGAATCACTTTTAGGTGTGCAGGAATCATCACAAGGAAAGTTATTCTTTCGTGTTTCACACTGTTTCAGAGGTTGTAACAGTTCTTTTTGAGATTCACTAATTTCTAAAGGATACAGCCTCAACGTTGGACGTAAGACTTCTCCACCTTTGGTTTTCAGTTTCACAAGTCTGATATGTCCATCGGGCGATTTGAAGATTTCGATGACTTTACCTAATGACCAGTCCATTCTTTTTACGTTGTCAGAGGATATCAAGACAACTTCGCCTAATTCGATGGATGGTGAGATTCGTGTCTTTTTCTCATATTGTCTCAACTGTCCCAAATATTCTGAGCGAAAACGTTTTCTCAGGTCACTTCGAATTTTTTGTCGATAAATAAATCTTCTATTCAGGGCTTTGGAGTCCAGAAGATCTAGTTCAGGTGTACCGATTTCTTTAACATCCTGCAAAAACATACAAGGAGTGAGAGGTTCTAGATCATTAGGATCATCACTTATATAAGTGAGTGGTCGACTATTGATGACACTTTCACAGTCACACAAGATGGTAGTCAGTTCTTCGAAGTTGAGGGACTCCTGACCTAGAACTTTAGGTAGTATTCGCTTGACCACCCCGATCAAGCGTTCCCAAAACCCACCCCACCATGGAGCAGACGGAGGGATGAATTTCCAGTCTATCTTGTTGACTGTACTGTATTGAGCTATCTTACTCCAATTGATCTTTTTGATTAGGTTGTTTGCACCTACGAAGTTTGTGCCATTATCCGAATATACAATCGTGGGTCTTCCTCGACGAGCCACAAATCTTCTGACCGATTGAAGAAAACTTTCTGTTGATAGTGAAGTGGTCAGCGTGAGATGTATAGCTCGATATACTGCACAGGTATAAATGACAATCCAGGACTTCTGATTATTCTTTAAATAAAGAGGACCGGCGAAATCTACTCCTGTAATTTCGAAGACAGAAGCAGCTCTGAGACGGTCAACTGGCAATGGAGCTGTTGGAGTTTCTATTGGTCGTGCGTCAAATCTCTTGCAAGTAACACAGTTCTTGACAACTTTACGGACAGTCTTTCTGTATTTCAGAATCCAGAATTCTTCTCTGAGGTTGCTCATCACTATTTGAACACCTGCATGGCCTAGAGAATAGTGTTTCCAGCGAACAAGTTTTTCAACAAACGAATGTTCACTGGGTAACACGATAGGAAATTTAAAGTTCTTTAAATCTTCCTTTAATGAGAGTCTTGTCTTAATTCGCAAAAGTCCATATTCATCTTCTAATAACTGGAATTTTTGTATACGCTTATCTTGAGGTCCAGTGAAAGATTCTTGTTGTACTAACTTTAACAATGAAAGTTCTGCTAGATTCCTTTCTTCCAATGTTATGCTTCCTAATTTTCTATTGCTCTTTTCTACCTTACAGTTATTGAAAAATCTGCAAATCCAGGACATAACTAGAAGAAGTTTAGGATAAGAAGAGAAAATGTCGTAAATTTTAGACTCCTTTATTGTATTCGTAATGCTAACAATTGTTTTACGTTTTTCGCCATTTATAATATTTTCATCTGGAAAAATATTTGTTTTGGGCCAATTTTCAGGGGATTCTTTTAACTAAGGAGATCCTAACCACCAGTTGAATTTGGCTAGGTCTTTAAAACCACAACCTCTAGATGGTAAATCTGCTGGGTTCATTTGTCCGGATATATGATTCCAATCGTCTGGGTTGCTTAAAAGACGAATTTCTTTTACACGATCGAAAACAAATGTAGCCCAGTTTTCGTTCTTTTTAATCCAGTAAAGTGCGTTACTAAAATCAGACCAATATCGTGTTGCAACGTCTTCTAATCCCAAGCGGATTAGAAGACGGAAGCTCTTTCACGGATTGACATAGTCGAGCACCTATATTACAGGCCAACAGTTCAAGTCTAGATATCGTAATTGATTTAAGTGGGGCAACTCTTGATCTAGCTTGTATCAAATTACAATGAACTGAATCGTCACTTTCACTCCTGAGAAAAATACACGTAGCGTACGATTTCTCCGAAGCATCGCAAAATACATGCAAAGTTATATTTCTAAGTTCTTCATTTTTATCTAGACTTCTAGGAATATAAATATCATTTAAAAATTTCAGTTGATTTTTCCACTTCAAAAATTTATTTGCCATGTAAGATGGCAATTCAGTATCCCAACTTATTTTTAATTTCCAGCATTCCTGTAGTAGAAGTTTTGGCAGTAATGTGGACGGACAGGTAAATCCAATTGGATCAAATATTTTATGCACAATCGATAAAATGATTCTTTTTGTTAAAGGTTTATCTTCTATGGTGGAATCTAAATCTCGTAAGTCAACAGTTAGAGAGTCACTTTTTATTTTCCATTCTAAGCCTAACACTGAAACGGATTTCTCTTCTATTAAATCAGATTCTTCAAAAGGAGTATGCTCCCACCCTCGCAAATTAAATTTTGCTGGGCCAAGTATTTCCTGTGACTCTTCAATGAACTTTACCAGTTCTTCTTTACTGTCCACACTATGGACACAATTGTCCACATAAAATGATTTCAGAAGTTTTAGAGCTGTTTTTTTGTAGACAGGGGGAGCATTTTTCAAATGAAATTCAATAGTGGCTCCTAGTAAAAAAGGGCTTGAGGTTATTCCAAAAACAACCCTCCTATACTAAAAGATTCTTAACTGCTCTTTTTTCCCTTCCTGCCACCACAAAAATTTTAAATAAGGCCTATCCTGTTCATGGAGCTCAATCTGCAAAAATGCTTTTTCAATATCGGCAATAATTCCGTTTTTCCATTCTGAATCTATTTAGGAGAGAGGGACCAAAGCTCTACCAAATTGAGCCCCTTTTCTAAACAATCATTAATTAATGGTGAATTTTTATCTCTGGCAGAGCCATCGAAGACTGGCCTAATCTTTGTCATAGAGTTTTCTTTAAAAACAGGACGGTGAGGTAAATAATGTTCTGGTTCTGAGCTAGATACTTCCTCAATAATACCCTGATCTAACCAGTCATCAAAAATGGTTTCATATTCTTTAATTTTCCCCAATTTGTTAAGAGATTTAATACAATTAACAAGTCTCTTTTCGGAAATGCCCTTACAATTCGTTAATGGGGGATGACCCTCCACCCAAGGCAAACGCACTTGATACCTCCCTTCTTTGTTTCTACTAACAGTTTGGGGAAAATGCTCTTTAGCCGATAATTCTATTTCTTCGCGAGTTTTATTTTGACTCGGTTTACAAATTCCAAGTGTATCTAATCGCCATAAATCAGAATTGTTTACGTCATTAACGTGACAGGATAGAACAGTATTTGTGCTGTCATGTTTTTCTATTTCATTCGTCTTTCCCATCAACGTCCAACCTAACTTAGTTCCTATACATACTAACCCTGAACTAGCTCCTCTACTCTCCCAGTTAACAGCTTACCCGCAACATCTGCCCCAATTAGCAAATGAATCTCTAAAGGGGATGATTTAAAAAGTAATGATCATCAGAAGTATGTGATACATCAGTTAAAAATATCTTCTTAGATTTTAGATCTTTTACATAGGGGAACAAATTTATTCTCGAAATATTGGAACAAATTGTTTCCTGATCTAACACTTCAAAATTACAATGGTAACTGTTATCTACATTATTTAAATGAACCAAATATTTTTTATGGCTCTCAGGTTTTTCTAAACCCCCAAATAAAGAATGTAAAATAGATTCCTCATTAATTACTTCATATTCCATACTTTCTGCTGCATATTTTGACATGTATGACCTTTCTGACCAGCTGTCAATTAATACACGAATGTTTCTAGTTTTATCCTTTCCGCGAATTTTAACCACTAATGTTTGTAAATAAACTTGCCGCATGCATGTTTTATTAGTTAAAGAACTCTCCGCAACAATTTTATCTTCTGACTTCCTTTCCTTATTTTTATTTTCCGAAAATTCATCATTACCTTTACACATTATAGGCAAATGATTCCCTTTACATATTGAACAATTAAATGTATGCTTACAAAAACGCGCGATATGTCTAGGTTTATATTTTAAACATCGGAAACAGACTCCGCGATTTAAAAGTATTTCCTTCTTTTTCTCGAATGTTAAACTCTTCGCGAACCTACAATCCTCTTGGTTTAAATGCGACTTATCGCAAAAAGCACATTCCTTATACTTCGATTCAGCTGAATAAGTGTTTCTTCTAGTAGAGTTGTTAATTAAACCAGTGGCTGATGGGTCTGGACCTGGGATTATTTTCTCGAGAATGACTAATAGGTATTTTGTTATGGTTATCTAAGTCGAAAGAGGAACGCGCAATAACTAATTTCTGTTCGGATTCTATTTCTTTTTTAAGAAAATTTAACAAATGGGCTAGCCTATCATTTCCTGTAGATTCTGCAGTTAATTCGCGTTGAGTGCGCTCATAAATTCTTAGCAGATCTTGTGGGAGGCAGGATTCTACTAGAGGAAAAAGCAAAATAGCAGAAAAATCATCTTTAGCTACTCCTAACGTTTTCAGCGACCTTAATTGGCCCTCTAAAGTATCATAAAGTTTCACTAGTGAATACTTTTGGCCTTGAGGGGTAGCGTTATTTATTACAACTGAAAGTAACTCTGTAACGTAGACTTCTATCAATAAATCGTCTCTTCCAAAACGCTGCTTAAGAGCTTTTATGGCTTCATCGTAATTTCTACCAGATGGGGAAAAAGATTCAACAAGCATTCTGGCCGGCGAGTTTTTTACTGTCGCCTGCAATAGGTATTGAAATTTGTCATCATCCACTATTTCGGAGTCTTCGTGGATTTTTTTAAATTGTCCCCACCATGGTAGAAATTCCTTTAAGTTGCCATTAAATTGGCTTAATACAATTTCTGGTAACTTTATTTTTCTATTACCATTTGTGCAATTGTTGGAAGTGTCCTTCGTTATATTTTCTTCACGTTTTGGTTTTTCAAGTAAATTCAAACGCCTTTCTAGTTTCGTTTTTGTTTCCAAATATTTCTCTTCATAATCTATGATAGCTACGCATTCTCTATCAAACGTTTGTTGTGTACATGTTTTATCCTCTTGCATAATATTTAAAATTTTAGAATCTAAATCTTTAAGGTCTTTGTATTTTTGTTCTATAAGAACAATCTGTGCCGCAAGAATATCTGTATCCTGTCCTTAAAGGAGCTCTTAACTTTTTAATGGCGTCTATATCCATCTCAAATTAGAAAATTACGCAAGTATGTTTGCGAAAATTTTTCAATCTTATAAATGCACTCTCAATCTCAAATAAGAATATCAAGGCAGGGGATGCCAGATTTTGAGTTTCTAATCCAAAATCAATAAAATAAAATAAAAGGTAAATAATCTCTTACCTTTGCTGCCGCGGGTTCATCGGTAAAACATCTCTGTAAATATGGTTTGAAGAAAAAGAGTGCAGTTTCGGTATAATCCTTTTTTATTTCTTCTAGGGCACAGATATAATATGATTATGGATAATATTTACATGCATTATTTACAACGCGCTTATACGATCATTAATTTGGCCATCCTCCGACGTTTAACGATACGTCGGTCTCATACAAAATCTCTTAAGCATCTGAACATCTGGCGGAAGGAATATCTACTGACGTCAGCAGAGCGCGTGGGCGCCAAGGTTATAACATATGAATCTACTGACTCAGTTTTCCAACAATATCTCTTGAAGAAAGAATTTTTTAAATTTAATTTACTTGAAATACATAAAATTATTGTTGCAAAAATATTTATTATTGACAAAATGCTATAAATATTACATACCAAAATTCTGGAACGTGATATTCTTTTAATCTGTAAAATTAATAAGAAACTAGGCAAATTTGCTTGGGTGTCAAAATAACGTTCACAAGTGAAAGAAAAGAATTATTGAAACTAATTTATACAAAAAGAACTCGGAAATTTTTTTTTTTTAAATCATCTTTTGCATTTTCCCCAGAAATCATTAAGTTGAGTTGTGTAAATCAGATTGCGTTCGCCACAGTTTTAATACAGAGACAAAGTTTTTTGTTTAGATCCAGAATTTTTAGGTTAATTTTAAAAACGTTTTTTCATTCTCAGAATTTTTAGCAATCTGTTTAGAAAATAACTAACCTCTGTCTGTTATTTAAAGCTTGATTAACAAGATATTTACCACATGCAGAAATGACTAGATCAAAAGTGTGACGTTAAAGCTCTAAATTTAACTTTAAAAAATAGTTTCAAATTTATTACACAAACTAAAACTTGTTATCACATATATAATTTCTCTACTGTTTGCATTATGGACTGTTATGTCGTCTGTAATAAATACACATAAAAATATGAAGAATTTTTTAAAGTTGGATCCGGTATCTCAAAGGTGAACATAACAGCTTAGGTTAAGAAGATGTGAATTCACTGACCTTTTTAAATGTTTGCCAGCACTTTTCTGGATTCTGGTACGATTGATATATTTAATCCTTATTTCAACAGAAGAACGCTCTATTTTATTTATTTTTTTCGAACGCGTGGGTATGATTAATCCTCTATCGACGCAATTTCCGCAATAACAGTTTCTAGTATTTTTCATCTGTTTCTTAAGGATAATTCCTTTATCATATACAGAGCCTTTTTCCATAATAGACGCTCTCTAGAGATCGCCCATGGTCTTTGAAATAATTCGATACATCAGACCAAAAGAAATATATTATTTTAAATCTAATACTATAATACGAGGAATGGTTGTCAAGTCGAAAATCGCGCCAGAATTAATAAACTCCGGTAAACTTGGGGGTCTGGGGTTTTTGGCCACGAGGAATCGATTGGAACCGGTTTTGAAGCGCTACGGTCGAGCAGTTCGGAGTTACAGATAGGATATTTTCAAACTTTATTAGTTCGCCATAATGGCTACTTAAATTTTCAAGCGGTAACGTGCTGTCATCTATAGCCAATATGGCGAACTAATAAAGTTTTATGTTTATGCTG
>JAPMOQ010029938.1:1036208-1053360 GCA_026543055.1 Argiope trifasciata
ATAAGTGAAAATTTGCCTTTATTTTTAAGTTTGAACAAAAGGGAAATTTTTGCCCTGGAAACTTTTATTTGCCATTTAGTTTCTGTTTACGAACAAAATGAAGATAAACATTTTGTTTCTTTTTTCTCTTAAACAAGTATTAATATTAAGTTTAATTGGCTTCAATTTACATGTAATGAATTAGTAAGTAAATCTCAGTAGAATATTACATCAAAAAATAAATGATTTAAATTCAGATACGCAACTGACAGCAGTTGCGTATTTAGAAGAAAATAAAACCTTCTGCCAGTACAAGTGATACATGAATCGGCTGAAATCAGCCAAAATAGCAAGCATTCTTTCGTAACAGTGGAAAGATTTCCCAGACGAAAAGGAACAAAGAGTCACGCATCATTAAATGACATATAATTGTTTGCCTTGCTTAACTAATTTTTTTTCTTTTCTATTTTCAGTTCTCTTGTTTTCAATTTAACTTGGAATCAGTACCATAAGGAAGTGAAGACATAATAAATAAATAAAAAGAAATTTCTAAGCATTCCAAAAACGCTTAATTATATAATAAATATGATTTAAATCCCAATTTTGCTTGGAGATTTTTATTATTGTCTGATGTTTTTACGATAATAATAATTATAATTTTTTTACTCCCATATTTTTGATTAAAAAATCGTTTCCAACTTTAAACTCTTATTAAAATTATGTTTTTAACATACTTTTTTTAAATTTCATTAAATTATTTATATGTATATAAATATAGAACATATTAAAGAAATAGACGATGTGGTTTGAAATCCTTAACTGAGGACACTTCTCTGCGTGTGAAATCGTAACGCCAATTGTTTACAAATATAGCATTCGTGGTAATTCATTTTTTGTTACTGTATTTGTAAAAGGTATGATCCGAAAATCTTTACACACATAATGCAGTGTTCTATTTAAATTTAAATTTAATGACTATTTTTTTATTAAATTCAATCAGTCATTTTAAAATTTAAAAAAAAAATATTGTAGCTTTTAAATGCTGATAATTCACTATAAAACTTTTTTTTTCTCAAATTTAGAATAATTTTTTTTTTAATTGTTGCAAAATAATAATGTAATCTAATGTTTTTGGCTATCAATATGAAATTCGAACCAATTTTATAGTTTTGTCAATTCTTACTATTACTTTGTCGATTGTCAATTCTTGTCAATTTGCGTGCATTTACCAGAATATTGTTTTAAAAAATTGTTCTCTCAGGATCTATTTTATATTTTTATTTCTTAAACTTTCTTACTTCCCATAAAAGAGAATTATAAAATAATTAATTTCAATCATGCTGAATCATTACAATATAAAAAGAAAATATATATTATGTTACCATTTTCACGTAATATTAGCCCAAAATATCTGACGTTTTTCAAAGAGACCAGCTGAAGTGGCTTATTTAAAACTTCAGCATATACTCTCTAATAAAGGTGTTATTGACTTATCCAATTCTCATAAAATTATGATTGTACGAGTGCTTAAATTGTTATATTCAGAGTCCTACAAATGAAGGTTGAGTGCTTCATAGTATAGTAAAGAAAATCACTGCTTATGTATTAATGAATGGTATGAGCGAAAGAAAAATTATAAAAATTCTGATGTGAATATAGCTCTTTAATTGAATCGGATGTGCGATCATGAACATTTTTCCCCTAGCGATTACTTTCTAACATGTGATGAATACAGAGGTCCCATCAAAATCGAATATGTATTTTGGGAGCATTTTTTCTTAGCAATTTGAACCAAAATTTGACTTAGAAGTATAATTATAATCACATGTTAACATACCAATTTTAGTTTGTTTAAACCACTGTGTTTTTGATTTGGTGCTTGGTTGGTTGAATGAGTTTCACAGGCGCAATAGCCAAACTTAATCAGGGTTTGAAACATAGGGTAATGTAGTATCCAAGAAGTTAAAATTCTAAAAACATTATGAAATTACAGTGAAATTATGAAACTTTTTCATATCTGATTGTAGTGGGAAAATTTTCAGGGAAAATTTTAAAAAAACTGTACAAAGTATGCTTAAGATGCAGTGTTGGATAAAAATTAAAATATCATTAAAGACGCAATCATATAGATAAAAGGCAATATATACGTATACATTTTATATTACACACACACACGCACATGTATATAAAAGCCAATACAATAGAATTTCAAGATGTAGTGCATCTTCTAAGGTTAAATGTAGAAAATAGTATCGAAAAGACAAAAAAAAAAAAAGTTTTGTCGAAATAATGTATTTTTTCTCTTCTCTTTTAGATTTAATCGAAGGAGGAGGACTTATATTTTCTGGCCAGTCTTCTAAGTCCTCGGATATATGATATTCCAACATGTCTCCATCCGATTTAGTCGAAGAACACATTTATGCATCAGATTCACTAGATAGTTGCTTCTAAAGGAAGATTATCTATGGATTGTAGTGCCATATCAGTAATTTTATTGTATTGCACTGCCGTAATTGGCTTACTACTCAGTTTGGGCTTCACAGTTGGGGTAATTTGGGATACAACAGTCCTGGGAACTTGGTAAAGTGAGATAGGATAAAATTTTCAAAATTTTTCAGCATGGGTTAAAGATTTTCTTTCTATAGGTAACGCCTTTTTAAACTTTTTAGTGCATGTCACTAGTTGAAAATAAGTTAAATCCAGCGCAACTGAAACATTGTCACTGATTGGTGCAGCAGATACAGGTGATGTATTTTGAAAGTTAACTGGAATGGGAGCTCTTAGAGTAGATTCTAATGGTTTTAAAATTTTACTAGAAGATAGAGCATTCAAATCTTACTGAGTGGATATTGTAGCAGACATTTTTTTAAACTGCAGAAGTGTAATTGATTCCAGCTGAAGGTGTTTCCGATTTTATGAGCTAGAGGTCCTCCTGATAAGAAATTTTATTTTTGATTTTTATTGAAATTATTTCTGCTCTTGTTTCCAAACAAAGCAATTTCGGGAAAAAAAAAGTGTACTGGTCTTTGCAATTCACGCCTTTATCTTCTGCAGTGCAGTTATTACTATCATGGCCAGATTCTGCACAACGAGCGCAAGTTAGAGTCCCGCCACAAGAAGTTTTAGAATGACCGAAGCGTTGGTGTTTGAGACAGCATAATGGATTTGGAATATATTCTCGAACAGAACGGTGCATATATACGGCTTTTGTGTGCTCAGGAAATTGATGAGAATCAAATGTCAATACAAAATTTTTTGTGTTCAGAAGCTGACAACCCCACCGTATAGAAATACGGCGTACATGGGTCACTTCCTGATTTTTTAATTCTTCAGTTATATCTTCTATTGAAATATTTAATAGCTCTCAGCAACTTTGGGAGTTTAATGTCTGGGTTGGACTCTATTACTACTGTAGTTACCTCTCTTGATACACAATCAAGAAATCAGAAATATCTGGGAATTAGAAGCCATTGGTATTAGCGATCCCTTTTAATCGAAATCTAGAAATAAAATTGATAAGGTTGTAAACCATCATCTTATTGAAGATTTTTTTTTAAAAAAATGACGATTGAAGACATGAAATTACGATTTTGGGTCGATCCTATTTTAGCCCACCTCTGACGCCAATTTAAAAACTCGCCAAATTATCAGCGATAATGATTTTAAAATGGCAACCCTGACAACATCTGAAGAGAAATGCGGCAACCCTACGGAACCTCATTGGTTTATTTAAACTCCGTTAGAAAACTATTTAATATTATTGGTACTTTCGATTATTTTCAAATACTTTCGATTTGGCGTGATTTTGAAAAATTGGCGAGATTTTGAAAAAGTCGCCAGAGGTGGGCTAAAATAGGATTTTACCACGATTTTTTTTGTGTTTGTCACAATTTACATCTGTGATATGAATTCCTTTTTCAGCTAATTCTGACATCCAAGGTCCTTTCTGTAGACTAGATATAGATCCAAAAGTCATAGGCGGATCAAAAACAAACTTAAATTATAAAAACTGTTGCCACACACAACTAAACTGAAACTAGTTGAGTGGCTAAATATATACGTAGGTGGCAGTACTTGACAGACCTAACTTGAATTGGAATTGTAGAAAGATATTTAAGTTTTCGGACATCCATTTGTTTGGATTGTTTGGAGAATATAACTTCAACAAGCATATCGCCAGATCGAAGCTGCCTTGTAAAATCAACCTCACCAGAATTTCCAGAAACGGCTTTCTCGTTAAGAAACAGGACCACATTATAAAAAGACTTTTCTGCATCAGATATTCTTAAATTAAAAAGAAAGCTGGAAAATTTTTAATTTGAGGATTTGGAATAATGTTACCATTGAAGGAAAATGTTTTTTTTATTCATACGACATTGCTGGGAATTTGGGTCCAATGACAACGCCCACCACGGAGCCCAATAAGGGAAGGCAGACACCGGTACTGGCCATTCCCAGTTTCAGTGCTTACCTTAATGTCAGTAGGAACCTATGCGCTCAGAATTATCCCAGGGGACAGTGACCAACCTTAAAGCTAAGGTGAAGGAGTAACTCCTTCACTTGATCCCTACCAGATTAACCACTCGTATAACTATTTACTAACTTATTGATACACCAGGGATCATATTGAATCACCTGTCTAATGGATCGCCACTCCCAGCCAACACATGGGGTTTTGGGCTGTCCATGAGAAGCAAGAAGCAAATAAAA
This sequence comes from Argiope trifasciata, assembly GCA_026543055.1. Lineage (NCBI taxonomy): Eukaryota > Metazoa > Arthropoda > Arachnida > Araneae > Araneidae > Argiope > Argiope trifasciata. The sequence goes on from JAPMOQ010029938.1 coordinate 1,040,898, forward strand.
CAGCAATAGCTTCTCTTGGAGAGCTCCCTCACTTGCAGAAGAGGGATGGAAGGACCAAGTAAACAGCAGAAAGCACAGAAGAGAGTGAACTGAAAGGGAGTAAATATCCCTGGAACTCTTGGAATTGGGACACCCATATCCACCTAAAGAAGGTTATTCCCTGAGAGGATTGTGTTTTTGAGTTATTGCATTTACATATTTGAGAAATTATAGATAGGTTTGATTGAAAACAATCACACTTTAAATATTAAAGCTGAGAGCCAAATTTCACGGCCGCGGTGGCCTGGTGGTAAGGTCTCGGCTTCGGAACCGGAGGGTTTCAGGTTCGAGACTCAATTCCACCGAAGATCCGTCGTGTGAGGGGGTCTCTTGCACGTTAAATCTGTCAGGCCAAAGTCCTCCCGCTGGTGTGGTGTGGTGTGGAGAGGGGGGTGCCACTTCAGTTGTCGTCCTCGTCATCTGACCGTGGTTCAAAATTACGAGGTCCGTCCCAAAATAGCCCTCGTGTTGCTTTAAGCGGGACGTTAATATAACTGAACTGAACTGAACTGAGAGCCAAATTTCATTTAACCTAAGTTGCTACACATCTGAGTTATTGCATTTAGATGAATTCAAAAGTCCATAGCAGGGGATCAACCCATTGAAAGATTTGATTCCAAATTTGATGCTGATCTACGTTTAAGCCAATCATGGGTATTAAATATTTATGAATCAATCTACTTAATGTTTGAAGTGTTTGAATTCATCTCTACCCGACAGATGGGCAGACAAAATACTTCTCAACAGTTTCGTCTAAAATTTGTTTCAAATCTCTAAATATGCTGTTAAATTCTATATGACAAATTTCAGCCATCTAGTTCAAAGCATTTTTTACTCATCGTGTTCACTGACGAATAGACAAAAAAGCACAGATAACACAGGCCAAAAAAGGAATTTTCGGAGGTTGAAATTTGTAGATTCATTAAAATCTCCAGTTCGAATTTTTTAACTATTACAACATTTTTTCTTTGTTTCCTTTATATGCCAGGATTTTGTTCACAATTTGACAGAAATCTACGAGTGACCATATACCAAATTTCATCCGCTTGGCTCAAAGATATTTTGAGTTATCTTTATCACAGACAGACAGATACCATTCCAAAAAATAATTTTCGAACTCACGGAAATCTGAAATGTAGAGATTCGTCAAAATCTCGATTTCAATTTTTTTTTCGGGGCAATACTTTATGCTTCATATAAGAAAGTTTTTAAAAAAAGGAAATCTCTTTAGATCTCATTATGAGATTTGTATTAAATAACTAAGATTTTAAAAATATTTTATATTTTTTAACTTTGGTAACGTCATAAATAAATAAATGTGCTAGTGAAGTAACACATGATAAAGTTTCATCATATATGCCAGTGATCTTGACCGTAACATTGAAAGCGTGCCTTATCGCTACTTAATGACGTAAAGAGGTTGTATATTTCAAGGATTTTTGCAACGTTTTATAATTACCTCTTTTCACTGCTCTTTGAAATAAAGGAGTATAACAGAAAGAAAACAAACAAAATTTTAAAAAAATGAAAGAAATCTTTCTTCCATAAGAACATAGTGCTTAGAATATTCTTAAGTTGTTTTAACATATTTTTTTAAGTACAATATATTACAAACTCGTACAGTGAATATAAGACAGAAAACTCTGTTCAGAATACAAACAGAAAATTCTAAAAACTTAAGTGTTCTCAGTTTTCCATTTGCAGACAAAATATAATTATTACTCAAAATGTTATGATTGGCATCTCATCTATGAAGTGTAAAAAGAGAAACATAAAAAAATTCAATTCTGAGATTTTGGCGAATTTCCATGTAGTAAACCGAATTTTGCAGAGAGCATGAAATTTTTTTTTTCATTAGGATTAGAAAGCTTAAAAATTCGAATCGAAAAATCGGCGAAGAAAAAACTTGAGTCAAAACAACATCTGCTTTTCTGGTTTAAATCAAGTCAATAAAAAAATCCTGCCCACTTCATAAGCTTGCAATTTAATGAATAAATATTTATAATGATAAAACATCAGAGAAGTTCATAAATCAATGCACATGTCATTTGAAACAGTAAATGCAGTAAAAGTATTAGTTGGGTACAAATTCTTGTAGAATCTAAAGGTTAAGCACCTCCAGGCTGTTGAACTTAGTAGGAAGACATTCTGACTTTCCTACTTGCGATCTCCCCTTTCACTTAAAATATCTATGAATATGTGCATATTTTATTAGCAGTGATAGAAAACTCTTACTACTGGTGACGAAAAAATAAATTCTTTATTAAAAAAATGTTTACCGTATTTGTGATAAACAACTCTGGCCAACTGTGAATCTAAAGTTTGTAGAATGTCAGCTGTTTTTAACCCTTTAAACCCTTTAACTCTTCCGTTTTGGGTAGATTCCAACGGTTCTCCTGACATGATTTATGTAACATTTCTTCAGTTCTTCACCGTTCATGGTTCCTTAAAATCAAATGTTTATACGTATATTTCGTTCAAAGGTGAGACAAATACTATATGCACATAAAAGCTTGTCCAAGTTATCTTGGGAACAATGTAACTGGAGTAAACTTTTTTTAATTTTAACCGTCTACGAATATGTTGTTAGAAATGTAAGAATTCTAGCATAAGTTCGTAAATGACTCATCTAGTTTAAAGGGGGTGAAAATGGAGGGGGTAAAAATTTTATTTCTCTATAGTTTCTTAGTGCTGAAGGTAGAAAAATAAATCTAACCAGCAAACTTAGAGCCTCATTAAGATGAACAACTTTTGTATTTAAAGTTTATTTATAACTGTAATATCTTAGAAGTTAGGGTCTGAAAAGCAATTTCAAAACACTTATTTTGACTGTTTCTAACATCAATTTAAGTTGTCAGATAGTAATTCAGATGTAAAGGCACCGTTGCATTCCAGCTCACCGATAGGAATTTTTTATTGCCTTATTAAATGACTTCTATTTCGATAATGTGCTGTGTTACTGATTTGATAAAAAAAAATCTATGGAATGCACTAAGTGTGAATTATGTATAATTTTTGTGCCAATTTTGATATTATAAAATCTTAGTAAAAAATTGATCAATACTGTTGAATAGAATGTCTTTCTCAAGGAGTTCATCACATTTAGAGCCAATATTGACAATATTGATACAGCATCGTTTTGATTTGGCTCCTAAAACAAATGTACATAGAAATCGTCTCCCTTCTCCCCAAAAAAGAGTTATTTGCAATTATTTAAATCCATTCAAAAGTCTTTGAAGGTCATAATATACACATATAACAATCAACACTAAATTTGGAGTCGGATCAAAAAGTCATTAAAAAATAAACATGAAGCAACTGTAGGAGGTGCATTGTTTTGGTGGGAAATACTGGCATTGCACACGAAGTTTGCTTCCTGTTGATAAAGAAAGGGAAACGAAAACAAGTGTTTGGTGGACTTTTGGCACAGTGTGTTATTGTTGCGAATGACATGCCAATTTCATAGTTATTTTCTGATGAGGATGTAGTTCGTTTTTCAACAAGCCTGTTGAAGGAACGGATGACTTGGAATTGTATTTATTATCAAACCTGTTGACAGTAATTGATAGATTAGGATTGAAATGCTTTTAAATTAAAGATTATATTTCGTTCATTTCATAAACTTCTAAAAATAGTCTCCGTTACATACGTTAATTATGAAACAAGAAAGATTGATTTCCCATCTATTTTATATTAGTAAATAGATCATTTTGTTCAATTTCTTTAATCATAATTTTAAAACAATAAAAAAATCTGTAAAGAATTGTAAGTGCTTTTTCAAAGAACCCCTCTAAAATTTTGTACTTGAAAAAATGACGAACTATAGACTGTCTTTCTTAAATTTTTATCACAGAAAGTCGTGTTAGAACGTTGATTGTTGTGGCTTATGCCACATGGTTAACCAATAACATAAAACCAGGTCCATGAGCCCGAACGCCTTCAAACAATATAACACTGCCTCAGGACTCGAGTTGACCTTTATTAAAACAGATGCAGGCCAAAATAAACTTTGTGATGGGATAAACGCATGATGTTTTCACGAGTGCGTCCACTTCGAAATCTGCCGAGAGTTCTCTGATCGCGCCTGTTGCCAACTCCAACTAAAACAACTCCAGAGCGACATTCCGCATACCATTCATGAGCAGGGTCCCTCCTCCAAGAAGAATCTTGCCGGACCCGGGTGGCGATTTCTGAAAAAGTAAGGCAATCAACAAGAGTAGTATTCTTATGCCTGTCCTCTTGGGCCAGACCATCAGCAATTCCACTTCCGTGCGCATTCACATGCAGCGGAATTCACTGAATGGTGATCTTAACATTGGCAATCAAGGGATTCAAAAGTTCGACGATGTTTCTAGCCGTGCAGACCCCATGCCTCCACCATTCAGATAAATGCTGAATGGAACTTCAGTTGTCACTCGGAGTCCAAATTTCAGTGCAAACACTCTCAGTTATGCAAAATCTATAAGCCTCTTCAATAACTATTAGTTCTGCTCGGAACACTGAGCAGTTGTCAGGGTTTCCTGCACAGATCTCAATGCCGTTTTCCATTTCAACAAAAAATCCACCAGCCGAAATTGCGCCTTCACCCATGCTGCCATTAGTATAGATGTGTAACGCAACACAAGGGGTTTTATCGATACTTTCCTAAGCAATCCGTCTAAGATATTCCGGGTGATGTGCGCTCTTGTTAGCACACATCACCCGTAATATCTTAAGCAGCTTGCTTTGGAAACTATTGAATTCTTCTAAATGATTGTATTAATGAGAATAAATATCAAATTCTTCTTTCTTGAATTTTATCTCAGAACTTCGTTTTAGAACGTTGATCAAAGAGTAGTTCTAAAAGAATGTATTAAGGAGAATAAGTATCGAATTCTTTTTTCTTGAATTTTTATGACAAAGGCGTCTATATACTCAAAGATGAATGTATGCTCACGTCTTATATATAATCTTGAAGGAATTTAACACAACTGGTTTTCAAGAGAAGAAGAAACTGTCATGTCCAAAATTTAATTTAAATATATAAAAATTATGCAAGTTTGTATTTATTTATTGCTGTAACTTTCGGAATACTATATTACACAAATTATATTACATTTTCGAAATTGAACTGTTTCTACACTATTAAAATTCAAAAACTGTTTTTAAAAAAATTTCTTTCATTTCGGTTTTTTCTAATTTTAATAAATTTTAAATATTAAATTTGATGCACAATCTGAAACAATATTTTTTATTGTTAGGAGGAAATTCAAACTGATTTCTTTGTGTCATCAAACCAGTGGATAGCGTGCTTTGATCAGCGCTAAAATTAAGATTTGAAATTAATATCTATGGAAACTACTTCGAAGTAGAGTTTCCACGTTCATTTTTATTTCATAATATGTATACTTTATAATTCGTAATTATTTATAATCAACTTATTCCATTAATTAACTTTTCTTTAGTCTTATGAAATAACAAGACGAAAATTAAACTAAACGCATTCAATAACTATAGTTTAATTGTCAGGAAAAATAAATTTCCGGACAAACTAATAATACAGTCATCAAAATAGGCTAGAAATGCAATACATTACATTTAAATACAGATTTAGGAAGAATTATCTTATTTTGAATTTTGTGTGATCTGAAATGCTTTGCAATAAAACAATCAATGGATTTACGGGGACTATAATGTGAAATGAATCATTGTCAGTCATAAAAAAGGAATATAAATGCATATCGTAAATTCTAGCTTAATCCAAAGAAATTGAATTGCTACTGCGACTACAGTTCATCGTGCAAAGTGGAAAGACCATTTTTTCTTATCGTCTCTCATTTACTGGCTCCATCGACTTATGTAATCAAGATACTTTCTAAATACGACCGTTATGAAATTTCACTCTTCGAAAGAGTTTGTTACACTAGTTGAAAACCATTCTGTTGCCATTTCAATACTCCGAAATTAACTGCGTTTATTCAGATAGAACAGAAATTCATCAACATATCAGTTCACAGAGAAATATGGAAAATAGAATAGTTAGAAGTGAAATTAATTAATTAACAGTAAGTAGTTTTGTTAGAATGTTATACTGTCAATACAACATTTAGAAATGAAACTGATTAACTACCAAGAATTAGTTTTGTAAGAATGTTATACTTCATGGAACCTTTAGGAATGAAAATAATTAATTAAGAAGAATTAATTTTGTAAGAACATTATAGCGCATATGCAATATTTAGAAATGAAATTAATTAAATACGAAGATTTAATTTTATAAGAACACAATACTGTCAAGTTTTATTCCTTTAGTAACGTGAAAATAAATATTTTAAACTAAAAATCTTATTGAAACTTAAATCTCATATTAAAAGATAGGTGACTGCGTTGCAAAATCGATTTTTTTTTTTTAATTTAGCGACTATAAATTTTTTATCTAGTATTCTTAGTTAGAGCAAGTTTCTTCGTAAAACTGTTAGAATTCTAATGTCAAATCTGTGGTTTGGATGATTTAAGCTGATTTTTATATTTGCATTTACGTACTATTAATGCTGTTTTACATTTTCAGATGCCATTTTCACAATCTTAGACAGAATTTTCTTACAAAAAAAACCTAATAAATTAAAATCTAATGCATAATTTTTATTAAAATTTAGCATAATGATTCTTACTGTGTTCTGTAGTTTCTGAACTGGAGAATAACTAATCTATTCATTTAAAAATATTTGATAATTATTTACGTGCCTCACAATATGACAAAAGAAAATGTCGCGTGATTTATATTTTGAACCCGAATATTTGAAGAATAGACAGAAATGTAACTTATTTTTTAGTTAAGAAGCTAGATAGCATATTCCTTACGCTATCTGCAAAATTTTAAGTAAATCGTTTAAAAAACTTCTACTCAAACTAAACTTTAAACTCTAAAATTTTTGCTTCATATCTCTTTTTATCCAAAAAAATTTTTTTAATTGTTATTTAATTGGTATATTTTGGTTTCTAGATGTTTTTTCAATCTTTTTTATGTAAATATTCAAAAAAATATAACTATTTCCGAACATTTTTGGAAAAATTCATCCCGAAAGTTGCCATATTCCTATTAAAACATTTTCCTTTCTAGAACTTAATAAAATAATTGGAAATCCAATTTATGTGGTTAAATATACCGCATATGTATTTCTCCAAAATGTAGATTAAGTTGGATTTCGTTTTGGCTTTTTTTTTCTATTTCGTGTTGATTATTTAAAAAGGCAATGATGGAAAAAAAAATTTAAACCGGCTGTGAGCAGAATTAAATAAATATTTTTACTCATAGAATTTTAAATGCATTTAATAAAAGACATCTTTCCAAAAACTGTTGGGGCCATTTCTTTCCCACTTTTATTATTTGTAAGATCATGAGGCAGATTTTTTTTATGCTCTCTCAATAATGATATATGATCTTATATCTTTTTGAACTAACGTAAACTAAGAATGACTTACTCGATTTTTGTGGACTTTAAGTTTCAGCGAACTTATGGAGGAAATCATAGTAAATAATATTCATTTTTCATTTTTAATCAACAAAAATTTTTGTGGGGTAAAAAGTTTGTAAAAACGCTCATTATACAAAGATAATGTGATAAAAAGATAATAAGATATTCGTAGGATAATAAAAATACTTTTATTACTATACCCATAACAACAGTGATATTTCTGAAATCAATGAGCAGTTCGATTATAAAAGTAAAATTTCAGAATCAGGTGTATACTTGGAATCCGAAATATTGCTACTCAATTTAAAAAAAAAAAAAAAAATCTCCTTATGCAGCATCAGAATGAAGTTATGAAACAGAACCTTCATTAAAACGATTGCTCACAGCATTTCGAAAATTCTCGAATATTGAAAGATTTCTACTTCCGTATTATTGTGCAATAAAGATTACAATATAATTTTTTAAATCGTTCTTTCTTATTCGAGTTCTTAATGTTTCTTTTCTCTTATTCGAATACTTCCCTCAAATTTGAATCTAAAAATAAATTCTCTATTGTATGGATATAGTCATATGTTCTATTATTGTAAATAAAATAATTCACAATGGCCGTAGCAGAATTCTAATTCTCCTACCATTCTAGCAACCCACATCCGGAGAAAAATTATGGTCGTCGCCTACTTGACGTGTACAGTTGCCTAGCAACCCGTGAACCGGATAACTGTTCTAAACCGGCAAGTGTGTCTGCAAGGGCACATGTTTTGGCACGTGAGATGAGTGTATTTACCTCCCAGAAGCGTGGGTCTAGTTCTACTGAAGCAGAAATTTGATGTTAAAGTGTTGGTAGTCATAGCTGACTGAGGCTGTCGAAAGTAATGAAACGACTAAGAAATATTTCAAAAATTTCACTAAAATAAATGCGAAATAGTTCTGATTGTTAATTAAATTAATTCAAAGGCATCAAAAAATAACAATTATTCGCAGAGGAATGAAATCAATTGGAGAGTATGGAAAAAGTTGGAATATCATCTTTGAAATAACCTTGAATACTTATTATACACTGTGGTTATAATTAAAATTCCACTTTGAAATGGTCATAAATGTAAAACTACTGGATCAAATGCTATCAAATTTGGCAGTAGTTTAAAGGTGATAGTGGAATTTCTTTTCCTCCAAAAAAAAAGTTCGAAAACTGACCACCAGAGGGGAATCCCACTGTATGCAATATTGTTAAACAAAGTAAGACATAATGCACCTACATGTGCATACCATTTCTCCATAATATGTTAAGAGCTAATGTTGAGAATGCATTAATGCAATTTAACTTGCTTTCAGAAAATGATGGCAGCCATATTGAACATTGTAGAACACTTCAGAAACAAATAAACACATTTTAAACCGATATATTCCTGTCTTAGTTTGTTTAACAATATTGCATAGAGTAAGTACCATTTCCCCTCTAGGGGTGAATATTTTTAACTTTTTCCTTTTGGTCGAAAAGAAGCTTCCGTAACCTTCTTTTAAACTATTGCCAAATTTAATAGCATTTGGTTCAGTAGTTTCCCTTTTAGGAACATTTCAAAGTGAAACTTTAATTATAACCACCCCGGTATAAAAAGACTAGTATATTTATATATATTTTTCAATTCGTGACAAAAGATAGCTGAGTAACAATTAAGATTATTAATAAAAAGAATATTAAAAAATCAAAACAATTATTCGTTTAGGAAGTAATCAATAATAAGCAGTGGCTAACTATTGCCAATGAATGAAGAAATGGCTTATTTAGCGACTTTTGACTGCCATTTGCATAAATCAGTGTTCTTAAATTAATCCCAATCCTAAAAGTATTTTACTTTATAAGAAAAATGTCACATTTTTCAATAAAAGCTGAATCTAATAATGAGGGAAAAAAACTACCTGTAAATGCAAACTTCACGAAAGTAAAGTTATTATGTATGTTTATTAAGTCATTAATAAATATAGAGTTGTAAATCTAATACTATAATACGAGGAATGGTTGTCAAGTCGAAAATCGCCCCAGAATTAATAAACTCCGGTAAACTTGGGGGTCTGGGGTTTTTGGCCACGAGGAATCGATTGGCGCCGGTTTTGAAGCGCTACGGTCGAGCAGTTCGGAGTTACAGATAGGATATTTTCAAACTTTATTAGTTCGCCATAATGGCTACTTAAATTTTCAAGCGGTAACGTGCTGCCATCTATAGCCAATATGGCGAACTAATAAAGTTTTATGTTTATGCTGTTATAGGTTTATAATATGTTTCTTATGTATGTATATATGTTTGCTTTTTCTAAATAAATTTGTCAAAAGTATTGAACTTCAACACACTTCAATCTTTACTTTACCTTTGTATAGAATAGTTCCCTTTCCAAACTCTAACTTTGTTTAGAATAGTTTACAATGGTGCACTTTAACCAGTTATCTTTTCACCAATGGTTTCACAAATTTTCTTATGGCATGTATTGTTTTGATAAATCACAATTGAAAATTTAAATCTTCGAGTTAGCTTCGATACCTGTTTTCTCCGAGCGGTGCTCGGTCACCCGCTGGTGTTTTAATAATATAAAAGTCAACAGTTTTTTACAGCGCGTGTTAGAAATTACGGAATGAAAAAGTGGAAATTGGATCAGGAAATAAAAGAGAACATTTTAGAATTGAACTAATGTGGACTAATTTAAGCTAAAAATTAGAAATTTAATTAATTAATTAATTAATTGAGTTCCTTAAGGAAAATTAATTAAGTTCAAAAATATTATTACACAGTATATGTGTATGTAAATATAATTTTACTGATGCATAACCGAAAAGAAGAAATTTTTGAAATTAACCAATTTATTCTACATGGGAGGCATTTTATGCTCAAGGAAAAAGCGATAAGAGATTTATCAATCTACATCCTGTTACCAGAGCAAAGAAGAGCCTTCAGTCACTGCGAGATTCTGTACTGAGAGGGATTTCTTTGATATATGTAGACTTAGGAAAGGGAATCTTAGGTATCTTTCAAAGTTATTTGTGGGTGTTAGGGATGTTTATCCCTTCTCTATGAGTATAAGAAATTGCAATAGTCCTCAGTTTTCTAGAGCACGTTTTAGAAATAATTGAATAAAAAAGTAGAATTTGGATCCGGAAAAAAGAGAACATTTTGAAATTAAATTAACTACGATTTAATTAAGGTTAATTTAAGATAAAAATTAAGAAAATGATTAGGATTTAAATCATTTTAAAAGATATAATGACATATATTTGTAAAATTTTAATTCATAATACGTAATCTATACTTATAATAAAGCTCAATGTGTGTGTGTGTGTGCGTGTGTGTGTGTGTTGGCGCTCTACAGGCCAGACCGTTGGACCTACAGCTACCAAATTTGGTACATGTGTACCTTGGAGGTTGGGAATGTGCACCTCGGAGCAATTTTTTCGAATTTTTAATTAGAATTTGAATTAATTAAAATTTAAGCGAAATTTCGACGTTTTTCCGCTATAACTTCCGAAAATATTATCGCACAAACATGATTTTAACATCAATTTAAAGATTAAAAAATTAGCTTTCTAATGGTATGTATCTAATGGTAATAGTGTTTTAGTGTATAACTTAAGCGTCTATTTTTAACGAATTTTTAAAGAAATATTTTAACCATTTTTTGAGCACGTGACTGGATAAAATAAAAGAAAACAATGACGGAAGTTCAAATAAAAACAAAACTTTAATCGTAAATCAAGTCTAAAGAAATGATACTTTTAGAACGTGACTGGATAAAATAAAAGAAACATAAAATGTGATATTTTCTACAAAAATAAATGCAAAGCAGAGGTTTCTATAATCTTCTGCAATATCGAAATCATTTATTCAACAAAGCTGCTTTATTTATGGTAAACCTGATTGAATTTAGACAGGATATGCATTAAACTCCCGACTATGGCATATTATATAATCGTTTGCAATATCTGTATCATTAATTCCACAATTTTTTTTCCATTATAAAATGTGATAGTTTCTAAAAAAATAAATGCAAAGCCAAGTTTTCTATAATCGTTTGCAACATCTAAATCATTTATTCAACATTTTTTTTTTCCTTTTTCGCTTTTTTTTTAAAAAACATATTTAATATTTTGGCAACACCACGGAAAAAAACATTTTTAATTTCTGGCCAATCAATGCCCGGAATTACTTCAAGGCTAATGAATATGTGATTCAATTGAAATTTTTAGAACGCATTACTCATGGCGAACCAGCTGGTCGCCAAAGGCGGCTAGTTATAAATAAGTACCAATCATCTCTCTGCAAATGAATAGCTTTTGATGAGTTTTTTTTTACAAATTTTAACTATAGTTGTTAAGTACTTACAGAGTTATGATTAAATATATTGATAATTTTCTAGAAACAGTGTGTCCGTTTACGGAGGATGTGGTTTCTATAAAGTCGTATGCATACATCGAATTTAGTAATGTTATGTAGGTCTTAAGCCGCTGTGTTTGCTGTATTGCATATCTTTGTTTGATATGCAAGCCTCGGTCCTGGTGGTAAGTTCCCGGCTTTGGAACTGGAAGGTTGCAGGTTCTAGATCCCATTGCACCAAAGAAACGACGTGTAAGCAGGTCTGGTTCTCGTTGAAACTGTCGGGGCAAAACGCCTTCCTGCTAATGTAGACGCTCCAGTTCAGGAGTCGTCATCGTTATCCGACAGCGATTCGAAATTACAAGGCCCGTCTCATTATAGTCCTAGTGTTGCTTGAAAACGGAATTATAATTAAACTAAATTCATTGTTTTCTTGTCAATTACCGTAAAATTTCAAATTTTCAAAATGATTAAATTGCAATTAACTTTTTAAAAAATTACTGGAACCAAGCAGAACTTGACTAAGGCAGTAGAATACGGGGCAGGTGCGCCCGAGCAGGGGCCCCGAAGTCGAAAGATGTCATAGAGAAGTTCTATGTATTTCTATGAACG
>JAPMOQ010029938.1:1053370-1068007 GCA_026543055.1 Argiope trifasciata
TTATTTTCGTCATATATTGAGTTCAATATTTTATGTCTTCATCTGATGTTTCCCTTATCTGAGGTCAGTAATCTTAAGATTCGATTTTCTCAAGCTGTTAAGTTTTCAATCAACATACAAATTTTATCTTTGACAAAATGTTTTCTCACGCAATTTACGTAAAAAGTATTTCGCAACAAAGAAATCTTTTCAGTACTTTGTTTCACAAAGAGTAATTCTTACTTCTTAGTATTCAGATCATAGCTTATCATAAAACCTTTATTCATATTTTAGGTGTTGAAGTTTTTCATGTTATTTTTATGTTTTGTTTCTGATATTTGGCAATAAGTAACACTTTCGTACAAATTAAAAAATTGAACCATATTTGGAATATTCCCCTATCCATTCAATATATTTATTCCAATTCATTTTTGTTTAGCATGTATGGAACTTTTAATGAATCGAATTATTAATTTTAAGTTTTTTTTTTTTTTACTTACTTACTTAATAAAAATTTCTGTATTTTGAAAAATTCGAACTTTGTTCTTTTAATTTAACAAAGTATATTTATTCTGATTTAGTTTCTAATTGCTTTTTAATTTTCCAGCCCCAATTTTTTTATGTCTTCGTGATTTTTTTTTTCTTTTGCCATTTTCCACGTTTGCATTTTTGCCACTTTCAGAAAGTACAAGACTCATTTCGGATATTAAAAAATAAAAACTTCTGCTTCATTAAATTACTCAAATTACTGACAGTGTTTTGGCAACAGTTATTTAAAAAGTTTTTGTTCATTGTAAAATATATTTTATATTTGGATCAATGAACTAAGTGAAACGTAATTGTTTCTTTCTGATAATGATAGTGTCGCTAATGGTTTTAATCTAGTATATCTTGCTAAAATCCATGCGTCAATAACTTATCCATCAGTATGAGTGAGCGCTGTAATCATCAAAAGGTTCGAACTCAAACTTTTAGGAATTTTTACTTTTCAGGCCTCCCGGGGCTAGAAAAACATATTACTACTAATACATGATGTTGCTTTCCAGCTCTGTCAGTTAAATCACGGCAAAGTTCATTCTACCATCGGCTCTGTTGAATGCTGATCGAATGATGAATAAATGATCTCAGGACTTAGTGGCAAATCTGGTGACAAAATAGATAATACTAAATTTTAAAGAATTTTGGCAATAGGACCAATAGAAACTGGGATATGCTTGATTGTTACAGAACCTTCTCTGCTTTGCTCCGGTTATGGTAAAAGGCCGGTAGATCAAACCGAGGACAGTCGTGTGCAAAGTCGTCTAGAGCAGTGTTTCTCAAATTTTTGATATATATGTATCTCTTCTATAATTTTCGAAACGCTGAATACCCCTCGTCAAAAAACGGATTAATGTTAATAACAATCAAAAATTTATTTATTTTTTCTCTTTTTCTGACATACACCAAATAATAAGAAAAGAGAGGTAAAATTATTCATAATAAAATGTAAATTAAAGTTATATTGTAAGTAGCATTTATTTGGATCAGTGAGAAGGATGAAACTGTTTGTGTTCAGATGACAGATCGTCATATTTGGTTCCCTGTTTGTTAATTTTAATCTCAGATGCAGTTCCACGTCCAACAGTCTATTCCTCTTTTTCTTTCCGATTTAATCTCTACAAATGCTGAAAAAGCAACTTCACATGATTACGCATGTTAAGGAAAAGGCAAGATGTATTTCAGAATTTTTTTTTCTGTAAAGACCGGATATACTTGTTACATTCGTAACCAGAACGATGTTAAAGATCCTTCGGATGCCAATTCCAACAATTGCTCTTCTGTATGCTTCAAATCTTCTGGCATGGATGTTGTCCTAATGTTGACCGGATCTCTTATCCATTCAATATTTTTGTTTAAATCGGGGAATAGTTTTTCAAGCCCACTTGCAAACACACCAAATGATGTGTTTTGTATTTCAAAGTATCAGCATGAATTTTAATAGTCGACATGATTTCCTGGATGTTGACTTTCACGTCACCTGCACCCCCATCAAACTCTTATCATACTCATGGGGGTACGTGTATCCTACTCAGTGAAACAGTGGTCTAGAGGTTTAAAATCGAGACCTAGAGTCAACGGTGAATTAGTTGCATCAGTCCAGCGAAGCACAGGCGTTGTGTGGAGCTCAAGCGATTAGAGAATCGAGTCGTGTGCCAAGCCCTGTTGTTTATTGTTGAAGAAGCACCGAGTCGTGTGAGGAGTAACATGTTGTGTGATAGTGAATCTGCAGTTAGATATAACTAAAGCGAGGAGACAGTTGAGAATTACCGGCATTTGGCGAAGCAGTATTGAGTAATGGAAATTGCCTCTTTCTGCTGAATTCTGTCTTGCCGCTTTGTGTGCTGTGAAAGTTGTTAACTTCCGACAGCTACTTGTGGGCTGCTGTTTTTACAAAGCAAACTTTTGTGTGTTGTTTGTGTACCTCTTGGCTGTGCATTTGTCGTCTGTGTCTTCGTGCTAATAAAGTAGTCATTCGTTATTGAGGCTTATTAATTGCGTTACACCTTACTTCCACTGCAAGAAAACCCGTTGACTTTACTGACTTAATGATGAAAGTTCAGTCACCATTTTTTTGCATTATAGCTGTCTGTAAAATAAGATAAATTTAAAACGGTTTTATCTAGTCGGATGAAATTTGGACGGCGATCAATAAATTTGTATATTTCTGTCAAATTTTGAACTAAATACTTTCAGTGTCGTTAAGTCCTAATATACGTGAACATGATAAATACAAAACTTAAATAACTAGATATAAAAAATTGGCTGCCACTTGAACTTCTAAAATATAGATACGTAATTAGTTTGGTTTAATTATATTAGCATCCCGTTTTTTTTAAAAAAAAAAAAAACGTTAGGGCCATTTTGGGACGGACCTTATCATTTTGAACAGCGGTCCTTAACATTTGCAGAGGAGACATCTGAGCTGGCACTTTTCTCCACCTCCTTCTCCAAGCTTCTACGCCACATGAGCGAGGATGCATAACTAGATCTGTTAAGGACTGACAGACCGAGCATGTATGCATGTTTCACATGCAAACCCATGTATTTTTGTAAGCAATAAATTAAATTTGATATGAGATCCTTAGACTACAATGTTACTTCTACATCAGTTTTGAGAGAGAAAAAAGCCATCGGAAACAACTTTTTTACAATATAATAAAGCAAACTTCTTTTGTGGTAATGAAAATAAAATTCTCGGTGCTCATGGTGTTCACAATTTACCAAAAGACCATAATTTTCTTCGGAGAATTGCTTTATTATAGATTACTGAGAAAGTTTCAAAGAGATCATTTTTCCTGGTTTAAATTTAATTTTACCTTATCTTATTCCTTACTAGCCGCCTTTGGCGACCAGCTGGTTCGCCATGTGTAAAGCGTTCTAAAATTTTCAATTAAATGACATATTCATTAGCCTTGAAGTAAATCCGGGCATTGATTGACCTGAAATTAATATTTTCTTTGAGATTATGGACGGAAAGTTCTAAAAGTACACCTTTTCCTAATAATATTCTTTAATTTTATAAATCAGTCAGTTTTAACCATCGGTTATGCTTCCAAAATATTAAAAAAAAATTCGATGATGTTGCCAAAATATTAAATGTGTTTTTTAAAGAAAGCGAGAAAGGGGAAAAAAGTATTAAATTAATGATACAGATATTGCAAACGATTACATAAATATGCCATTAAGTCGGGATTTCATTGCGTACCCTGTCTAAATTCAATCAGATTTACTATAAATAAAGATGATTTATGGAATAAATGATTTAGATATTGCAAACGATTAAAAAAACCTTTGCTTTGCATTTATTTATTTTTTTTTTAGAAAATATCACATTTTATGTTTCTTTTATTTTATCCAGTCACGTGCTTATAGTTGTATTGCTTTAGATTTATTTGCGATGATAATTTTTTTTATTTGAACTTCCGGCATTCTTTTATTTTATCTAGTCACGTGCTAAAAAACATGGTTAAAATATTTTTTTAAAAATTCGTTAAAAATAGAAGCTTACGTTTTAAATTTAAAAAACTGATACCGTTAGAAAGCTAATTTTTTACTCTTTAAATTGATGTAAAAATCATGTTTATGCAATCATATTTTCGGAAGTTATAGCGGAAAAACGTCGAAATTTCGCTTAAATTTTAATTAATTCAAATTCGAATTAAAAATTCGAAAAAAGGGCTCCGAGGTGCACATTCCGGACCTCCAAGGTATACATGTACCAAATTTGGTAGCTGTAGGTCCACCGGTCTGGCCTGTAGAGCGCCAACACACACACACACACGCACACACACACACACACACATTGAGCTTTATTATAAGTATAGAGTATAGATATGAATTACTTACATATAACTGATAATTCCAGAAATCCAAGATATTTAACAAAAAACCACATGCGTTCAATCCGGAATATATGGTATAACGAATTGATCCAGTATCTGCCTTCACAGCCGATAGAGGACGCCCCTATGTTGACTGTGATTGACATTATGGTGAGGCACATGGAATTCGGTTGCAATGTGGATAGCGAGTCGGCAAAAGACGGCGAGATTCGAGGGTGACTGAGGTGTGTAGGGTTAAGCTGCTGAAGAGAAAGGCACTGAGGCCTGATGTTAGTGTGCATATCGATTAGATGATGATTATGAAAATGAAGTTTAAGTAGTGTAATGTATGAATTTCTTCTTGTTTTATGTTTGTGTATATTGTCCAACTGTGATGTTATAAATAAAAAAATTTAAAAGACAAATTTGGCCAAATTGCTCATATCAAATTGATGACATCACAATGGTCACTTTCGAATAATTCTTTGTTGTCGATTATGTACACGCCATTCGAATGCACGTGAAGTTTGGTTGGAGATTTGCGATAGCCTTTCAAACATATATACAAAGTAACCACTTACGATTAAGCCAAGAATCACGAATATCCTTGAAGAACGCTGTAAAGTTGAATTTGTACTGTTGTAATGCATCGATATAGATTTATAGATTCCTATCACATGCAAAATTCACTGAATTACATATATAAAAAATCTTCCTTTTATTCTTATTAAAAATTCTTACTTGGGTACTCCAAATTCAAAAGCTCTTCCGCAAACAGCAAACCACGGATGTAAATCGTTAAAATTCTTACAGAGCTTATTTCAGCCATTTTGGGAAACACGAAAACGCTAGAAGCGAAGAATTCTTTTTTAAAAAGTTGTCATCAAAGTCAATATTATGGCAAATTAATAGCTGTTATCAGAAGGCGGCTGTCTGCTTTTTGTTTGATCACTAAATATTCATCTTTAGAAATGAAAGCAGAAAGGATTCTTTCAGATTTAATCCCCAATATTATTCACAGCTCGCATTTACTCAACTCAAGCGTAATAAGACCGTGCTCCTGTCAACAGAGTTAATTTGCTTACAGTAATTTTGAGAGATTGCTTTGGTTTTTTGGCGTCCAGATCTCAATCCCACAGAGTATTCAGGGAATGAGTTAGAATTCAGAATTCGAGATAGACTATAATTCCTCACACCAATAACAGAGTTTAACAGATTTCTTTTACAAGAATAATCTGCAGTAATTGCAAAAGATGACCAAATTCCATCAACCAAATGGCACATTTTCAGGATAGGCAATGTATAAATATAGCTGGACTCTTTAAATTATATGTTGCATATATTTAAACAATTACTTAACTATATACTGTATATATCAATAATAATTAATAGTTGCATAAACAAGCGTAACATAACACCTAAGCAAAAGTGTACACTCCGGTCTGGAAGTTGTTATGTGGCTTATGAACTTACTACCACGCATATATTTAAACTTAATTACTTAACTTACTCATCTATATATACTCTAAGTACCAATAATAATTAATAGTTACGTAGCGGTTTATATATATATATATATATATATATATATATATATAATTTCATGTAAAAATTCTTTTTTTTTAAATACCAACCACCTCCGACAACCATTTGTTCGTCAACCACATTAAAAGCATTAATCTAGTAATGTCAACAAACTTAGAGAGAAAATGTCTTATCTATTAAATAATGAGCTATTTTGATTTAAATTCAAAAAATAAATTTTGAGTAAGTCAGCATGTTAAGAAAATCATTTTAGTTAACGAACTGGAGGCTCTGCCAAAGTTTTACTTTTTAAATTTAACTCGAAGATAAAGAGTGGGTAAATGTAGATGACAATTGACTATATATCTTTATATCATGGGTTTTCATTTCAAATAAAAATAGGAAAAATCAAACACATTATTGGAACTGGAGAATATGTCTTCGGTTTTTCTGATTAATTTTAAGCCTATTAGGTCATAATATAAAATATCTGTAAAATCAAGTGCTGAGCAGATTAATAATTCACTTTTAACCTGATTTTTCTATTATTATGTTCGGCAAACATTTAATCAATTTATATGGAAATCCTAAATAAATTTTAACATACTGTTTTGTCAAATACCGTTTGTTGCTGTTTTTACTTATGACACTTTACAAGACAGCTGGCTAATTAAGCCGAGTGTGCAGTTGTTTCTGAAGACAAAACCACTGAGCAATCGATGGTAGAAGTCTGACTTTTACCTCTTATGAAGATGGCACACGAATTCTCTAGCATTTTTACGGGGGACGGGGCTCTTTCACACACCTCATAGATAGAATAAAGGCTGGAGAACTATTATGACCGAACTAGGCCTTCAACCCGGGATGCCCAGGTCACGGCTGAAATGTGCTACCATGAAGCCAAGTCCCTGGCTTCAAATCGCATTTACATTCAACAATCCTTGATTAAAATCTATAAATGCATCTACTTGGAGGGTCTAATGCCACTTGGTTATACCAAGCCCGAATAAGAGAAACTCTTTCAAATTAAGGCAGAAGTGTGCGCCTTTCGTTGTTAACGAGCACCGTCAAGGTGAAAGATCGACTTTGCTCGAACACACACGACAAAACCCTTTTTAGGGGGTGGTCCAACTCATTCATCCATCCGCATGTCAGAATTTAGATCCAAATCAGAGACCTACTCATCCCTGATTCAGTACCCCCAGAGGTATCATTTGTTATGGGACCTTGAAGGACTTTGCAGTCACGACCTATTTAAAGTGCCCCAATTGCCTTTAGCCAACACGTTGGTCATTGGCCTAGACGAGGACAGAACTCATTACCTTTCGGAAACGAGATTGATGCTCTACCAACCAAGCTACCGCAGCCTTGTGTAGGGTGGCCCAGAAGTCACTTTACATTTTGAAAATTAAATAACTTTTTTTCTATTAATATATTTCTTTTTCTCTTTTCAGAATTAAAAAAATATAATCCCTGGAAATTTTTGGCATGGATAAGTTTACAACAGAACAACGAGTGAAGATAATTGAATTTTACTTTGAAAATGGATGGTCAATTGTTGCAACAGAGTCAATACAGTCATTTAAGAAAAAGTTATTTAATTTTCAAAATGTTCAAAACGTGACGCGTTTTCAACAGCATGGCTCTGTCAGTTTTGAAAATTTTGAACATTTTGAAAATTAAATAACTTTTTCTTAAATGACTGTATTGACTCTGTTGCAACAATTGACCGTCCATTTTCAAAGTAAAATTCAATTATCTTCACTCGTTGTTCTGTTGTAAACTTATCCATGCCAAAAATTTCCAGGGATTATATTTTTTAATTCTGAAAAGAGAAAAAGAAATATATTAATAGAAAAAGAGTTATTTAATTTTCAAAATGTAAAGTGACTTCTGGGCCACCCTATATCTACTTAAATTCTATAAATGATTATCAGTTTCTCCTCAGTATGTATGACTTGTAATTAAAAATGTTCGCGATGGATTTTTTTCATCATTTTTCAAGCAAATCGCCAATTAAAATAACACTGGAAAGCACAACTTATCTTTTTCATAAATACTTTTATCTCAAGCCTGTTTGATGACTTCATTTAATAGACCAATAAAGATAAAAGTAATCCCTTGCAGTTGGGCAGCAAAAATATTTTCATATAACGATTCCACTTTTTCTATCTGAGTTATCAGCTGTACGTTATCTAAAACTACCGTATTCGTTCTAATGCACCAAAACTACATCATACGTTAATACAACAATAATTTTATGCGTTTCATATATGGGAATTAAATGCATTCAAAGCATAAAATTTACAGCTGCACAAGCAAAACTTAATACAACCATCGTGAATCCAGGATTTCTTGAGAACGCGTGTCGTTGTAAAATGCATTTTGTCACCATTTACATTATCTACTATTAATTAAACTAATTATAATGAAATTAAATGCATTCAAAGCATAATGATACTGAAATTAAATTGTATGGAAATTATAAGCATTCAAAGCATGAAATTTACAGCTGCACAAGCAAAACCTAACACAACCGTCGTGGATTCAGGATTTCTTGAGGACATATGTTGTTGTAAAAGGCATTTTGCCACCATTTCCATTATTTACTCTTAATTAGACTAATTATATCTCTTTAATTCCACTCTTTCTTTTAAAAATGCAGATTTGATGAATAGTAAAATATTAGAATAAAATTAACTCTTCGTCGAATATAAATAATGAAGTTTCTTTCTGTTTCGGTGTATTTACTTCGGTATGTGTACATTTAGAGTTTACAAACAACAAACATTATCCTAAGTAATCTAATATATAAAAATGAATTTTTATTTGTTCGTATTTTACGCGTTGCTGTTCCATTCATCCGATGATGATAACATTTTGCCAACTTATTGTTCGTACTTTCGCGAAGGTTATAGGCATGGAACAAATATTATATCTAATACATAAAAATTGACTTTTGTTTGTTCCTATTTTATGCGCTGCCGTACCGTTCATCGGATTGCGATAAAACTTTGTCAACTTATTGTTTTGAACCCTAAAAAATCCAAGTTTTCCACATAGCCAGTTGTATATTTGATGTTCACAAGTCGGACAGCTGAGAAATTTATCTGTTTTTGCTGTAAAGATAAAAACAAAAAATATTGTCTATTCCAATATATATTTGAATAATAAAGATAAAAAAACAGAATAATCATTAGTTATACTTCTCCTTTATATAGCATTCATTTTCATTGAATATATTCATTGTTGATAGAAAAATAAATAGTATTCCTAATTAAACAAGATATCTATTTTCGATTTGAAGCGATATTTCCAAAATTATTTCTTCTGCAGCAGCAACGCGTCTGCTACCAACTAATAGTGCATAAAAAATTGCTGCATAGACATGAGTCATCTATCTATATCCATACTTATAATAAAGCTCAATGTGTGTGTGTGTGTGTGTGTGTGTGTGTGTGTGTGTGTGTGTGTGTGCGTGTGTTGGCGCTCTACAGGCCAGACCATTGGACCTACAGCTACCAAATTTGGTACATTTATACCTTTTAGGTCGGGAATATGCACCTTGGAGCAATTTTTTCGAATTTTTAATTAGAATTTGAATTAAAAATTAAGCGAAATTTCAACGTTTTTCCGCTATAACACCCGAAAATATTATTGTACAAAACTGATTCTTACATCAAGTTAAAGATTAAAAAATTAGCTTACTAATGGTAATAATGTTTTAACATTAAACTTAAATTTCTAGTTTTAACGAATTTTTAAAGAAATTTTTTAAACATATTTTTTAATAATATATTTCAGAAACTGGAAACTGGAGATTCGTCAAAATCTCGTGTTCAAAGTTTTTGACAATTACAATAATTTCTCTATTCTTCGTATACGAGAAAATAAAATTTCATGTAAAACAAATCATTAATATGATATTAATTTGGAAAACGTAATTTAATTAATCATATTATTATACATAGACATCGAGTTTATGTCATAATTGATGTCTTTCTTAAGTATTGTGAGTAGAAGGAATTAAATGTACAATCTATATAGCTGGTAATTAATGCCCGTGGCGTATAAGAATGATGCATGTCAAATATAAAGGATAGAAATCTTTACACCTGAAATTTATTCTTCCCAAATGCACAATTGGTCTTTACATCGCAAATCGAAAGTTAAAATGATAAAAGGAATTATCCGTTTTTCGAATTTAACGAAATTAAACTTCGAAAAGTGTCATTTTAATGAATTGCGCTTAAGCAATCAATGACAAACTTTTAAACTTTAAAATCCCAAAACCGATTTTGAAATCTCTTTAACTTTCAGAATGAAAGTTTTCGAATCTGCCTAAAAATAAACCAAATGCAGCGAAATAAGAAAAAAAAAATGAGAGCTGAGAAATTTCCAGAAAACTCAGAAGATTAAACTTTATTTCTGAAACTATTTTCATTCGTATTCCGAAATCTCGGAATTAAGTTTTAACAGTTTTCACAGATTTAATCTAAGATCGCTTGAAGATACGAAGTTATTAAAAATTACTTTCTGGGGTTTCCTCTGGAATTTTTAGTTTAGCAAGTCTGTTTTAAATTACTATTTATTGTTTTTTAATATTTTTTTGTTTGTTAACCAAAAGTATTTATGTTTCTTCTAGGTACCAGTATTCACTTTTGCTGTCCTATGCAATTATAAAATTGCACATTTTTCTAGCTCCATTACAGAAAGGGATAAAAATTTTACAGATGACATTAAAGTGGTGCTAGGTCTGACATTAAAGTGGTGCTAGGTCTATTCTCATTTTTAAATACTATAAAAATAAATACATGAAAATTTTTTCATTATGTGCAACTTTTCAAGTCATAATTTTTTTAAAGAAAGGTAACCTAAATTTTAAACTAACTAAACAATTTGAGAAAATGGGAACTCATATAATTTGAGAAGATTTACTCAGATACAATATTTATTATTTCGTTGATAATGAAAAAAATTGGCAAAAAAATATTTTCTTCTTTTCAAAACCAATTAAATATTAAATTAATCAAAAAATTAATCAAAATGTTGCTGTTTTTCTGCAGTAATTTTGGAGGACATTATCTTGGTAGCAAATATTTGAATATTTTAAAATTCAAGATTTTTACCATTTCAGTAATATCAATTTCTTTTATGCGCAATATTTCTTTCAATTGTTATTAATTAAAAATATTAAATGCATTAAAATTAATGCTAATTTTGCACAATTTTATCGCTACCTTTAAAAATTTCCGTTTATATATATTTATACATATATTTTTACCAGTTTTGAATTTATTTTAAATAACTTAAAATTCACACTTGTGTACAAAGAAAAACAAGATTGCTGCGTTACAATTTTGTGTAGAGTGCAAACCGTTCTGGTTAAATTTTATTAAAATTTACTACAAAATTTCCTATTTCTCAAAATCTGTTATATTTTCAAATAATTTTGTTATATTTATAGTATTTTGCATTATAAATGGCATTGCATCTAAAAACCATAGCTTTAAATTGTTTTTAAAAATTCCAATTATTCAAAAAATTTCCTTTGAACGCAGTCGGGTACCTTAAACAGAAAATTTTGCCTCTAAAAAGTCAGGCGAGAGTTGGGTGAAATTCCTCTACTATTTCTTGATATCTGTGATCAAAATTGAAATTCTGAGTCATCACTTCAAGATCTCATAAACCTGTAAAAGCCTTGCATTTGACTCTGATGTTTTGCTAGAACATCTGCAATAAAAACCACCTGTCTACTAAGCATGTTTTCACAAAAATTGAAATTATCACAACATGGGTTTTAAAAAAAGCAAATTATTTTTAATATCATTTTAAAAACAACATTTATTTGTCATAACACCTGCTTGTTAGCCTTATTGATATCTTAACGTTTATATACTGATAAATCACGTTTTATGAAGCGAAAAAAAATGTATAAATATATTTATTTCATTCAGTTCAAAAGGAGCTAAGATGAGATAATTCTTGCGTAAAATCTCCTTATACTTTGGAACTATGAACTGGGTGCCAACGATTCGATAAACGAAGTGACGTCACAGGAAACCGTTTCGTCCGATATAATTTCATATTCTTTCGAGATTCTCCTACGTAATGAAACGGAATCAAAGGGCAGGATGCTACGACGCTATCATCTGTCGAGTTTATCAATGATTTTTAGCGTCAGTCATTCCAGAACAAATTATGTGACGTCCCATGCGTTATCAAATAATGAAGAGTTTTATTTTCATAAATGGTTATATCTATATGTTTGGAAGTTTAAGGCGCAAAATTTGACCGTTTCAAAATTACACGTTTAACTCAAAAGATTAATATGAACCCATAAAGTGAACAAATATAGTAAAAGCTCCTTATTCTCTCTTCCTTCATTCGCGTTTTCACTATTCGCGGATTAAAAAAATGCGACCTAATTCTTATATTCGCGGATCTAATAAGTACATACATAATAATAAAAGGATTCCAATAGGTATCCAACCAAGTATCTTTTGTAAATGCCGTCAAATGGCAAAAAGTAAAATAGATCTTATTATAACTTTGCCTAAAGTATGTAGTTAAATGCGAACTGCAAACATAGCCAAAATCACGAATGCAATAGGACGAGATGGGTGCAAACAGATAAAATCAAGTGGCATTCAGCAACTGCTTGAATCGTGAGATGAAGATTTGACTGAAACCAATTTGGAAGATTTGTTCATTTCACAGCCCATTGAAGAAGAGGCTTGGCACTGGAAACGTGACATTTCATTAAAAAAATCTTAGTAAAAGTTTAAGAATGGCAAATGATCTTTGCGATTTCCTTATGAACATTGATCCATCTATGGAACGAAGTCTTATTTTAAAGAGGCAAATTGCTAATGCGACTGTCTGAAATTGAAAGAGCTTTTAAAAGCTGCCAAGCAAGAGAAAATGACAAAATTCTTCAAACCATTGCCTAAGCCTTAAGATAATTAATCAAAAGGTTCAAAAACTTCAATTAAATAGATTTTTTTATATATTTGTTTGTTTGTTTCGTCACCTAGGCACGTATCCCCTATAATCCCATATAAATGACCATTCCGTATTCACGGCATATTTATGGAACGTATACCCCGCGAATAAAGAGCTTTTATTGTATATCAAAAAAAAAGGGGGGGGAGGGGTAGTTAGTTAAGGTTTTGTGGCACAAGAGCCATTTCGGGCCATGCTGCGCCAAACATATGCACAGTTCTAAAAATTTTGAAAAAGGTAAAATTTGTAAAAAAAAATTTATATGTGGAAATAAAAAGTTTTTCTTGTTAAATAAAATGGTAAGGACCAATTTCTTTCAAGAAGGTAAAAATATTTGGATGGGGATCTTCACCCACCAAATCACGAATGTTTGAATATGACGCACCAAATAAACGTAAACGATGGGGATTAAAAATTGGACAGTCAGATAAAAAATGAATGACAGTCAAATTAACATAGCATGGAAGGCAGATTGGGCATCGTTCTCCAAACAGCAGATGTTTATTAGATGAGGGGGGGGGGGGTCAAATTTTAAAGAAAGATTGGATTTTTTTTTTAATTAAATGTGTGAAAAAACAAATATATTAGAAACCACCTATAGTATTAGCAACTCTTATAATCACTGTGAAATTCTAACAATGTATTTCTATTTCTACTGAGATTAAAATTTAATCTTTCCTTCTTTTCATCTCTCTCAGTGTGTGTGTATGTGTGTGATAACATTCCTCAAGACAGACCATTTGATCAAGAGCTGTTAAATTTCACGTATATACACTCTTTAGAATAAAAATTTGTACCTCGGATTTTTTTAATTTTTTTTTCGAAATTTCATTAAACTAAAAATTAATCAAAATTCGGCATTTTTCGGCTGTAACATTCAAAAATATTACAGCGTAAATATCATCAAGCCATACGTTTAAAAAAACATATTTTCAATGATACCAGCTTTATGTTATAGTTTTTATTGTTTTTATTTTATTTTTAAAAAATACATCAAGTTCATTTTGCAACAATAATTTCATAGTTGAAATAAAACTCCAATTATTTTCATTGTAACTACTCATATTTCATCCTGACTTTTTTCCCCATTGTTGATAATTAATATAAGAAGATAGCTTTATTTTTAAGTGTTAAATAGATTTCAATATACCTTTAAAACCTTTTTTTCTATAAATTTTACAATTTATGTTATTAATTTTACAATTTTAATTTACAATAAATTTTACAATAAATGTATGCGCATACTTTTTATAATTTTTTGTGAGCTTTTTTAATTAACTTATAATTGAAGTTTAACTTCAGAATCAAGCGATGATAAACTATCCTTAAAGTCAGCTCATATTTATATAACGTTGCTGTTATCTAATGTAATTGCATATATCAAGGTATAGAGCAGAAAATTAGATAAATGTATAGCACAATGAAAAGAACAGTGTAAGACTTTAAAATATTAACATGGGTTAAGTCAATCAAAATGCGAAGCTTAAAAATATTTGCTTTGAAAAATGTAAGACCAAGTAAAATGTAAGATTGTAAGATTGTTTTCTTTTCCTTCGAGTGGTTCCCTCATCCTTTATCACCTATCACACTCACTACATGTCTTTATTTTCTAATTGCTGTTAAATGTTTTCTGCTTTTAATTACAGCAATTAATTATATACACAATTGGTTAAACATCGGAAAAGGCAACCCCTCCAACCTGTTAATAACAGAAATAAAGTTTGTGTGTGTGTGTGTGTGTGTGTGTGTGTGTGTGTGTGTGTGTGTG
>JAPMOQ010029938.1:1068107-1126868 GCA_026543055.1 Argiope trifasciata
TTGTGTGTGTGTGTGTGTGTGTGTGTGTGTGTGTGTGTGTGTGTGTGTGTGTGTGTGTGTAAACATTCTTTC
Organism: Argiope trifasciata; assembly: GCA_026543055.1. Classification (NCBI taxonomy): domain Eukaryota; kingdom Metazoa; phylum Arthropoda; class Arachnida; order Araneae; family Araneidae; genus Argiope; species Argiope trifasciata. The sequence continues at coordinate 1,068,180 of JAPMOQ010029938.1, forward strand.
ATTTTCAGCACAATAGGCGAGAAGTACTTTATCTTTCATTCTTTCTGATATTACAGAAATAGTTCAATTTTTTATCCATTGTCAAGATTTTTATTTATTTATTTATTTTATAAAAGCCATGACCAGATTGGAAATGCGATTCTAAGAGAAAGGGAAAAGGCGGAAAAAAGAGACCATGAAAATATATTTTGATTTTATATGGTTTCAGAAAAGAAAAAGATTGTGGCAGAGTTTTGATTCAGCGCATTTTATAAAGTCATTGTGGCTGGAGGGGAAGGGGCGGAAGGAATCAGCTCAACTCAGAAGTTAAAATGAAAATCTCTCAAACTTTGATATTAAGGAACAATTATGACTGCATGAGACTGTGGATTTTTAAAAATACAGTATTAATATAAAAGTGAATTACAATATTAATATACAAATTCGGCGCACAGGTTTTTTTTTTTCTTCTTTTTCTCGTAAAAATCAAAGAGTGTAAAATTTTGGAAGTAATACATTTAAGCATTGACATTTGTGAATGCAAATAATCGAAGTCAAATATATATTGATATATAACCTTAGCATAAAAATTATAAAATTGTGTTAAATTTCGAACTCAACCAACCACAAGAAAAAGGGGAAGACAGCAAAAAATGTAAATGATCAAATATTCGATAACCTTTACTGCAGTCCGAAGATGAACAAAGAACGCACCACATCATATAAGTATGTCAAGTTATCGATGAAAGATCATTCAACGTTAGAAATTAGGACTATCAATCCGATCTGCCTATAGTCCGGATAGTTCAAAAAACGTGACTAGTTAAAAGATGAAATTTAGCATGCGATTTTATCTCCGAAATTGGCGATCTTTGTCAGATTTTGGGTTCATCTGTCTGTCCATCTGTGAATATTTGATCACAACCATTTAAAACCTTAGAAGCACACAAATATTATACAATACTGGATGGCATTGATCAATATTCACAATATTGTGGAATATTTTTTAATATCATATAATATTGTACCATAATAAGTAACGGGCCTGGGAAATGGAACGAGGTAAATCAGTGCAAATATGGCGATTGTTAGATAATGTTGCTGCATACATATCTACACCAAACCAATAATGATATTCTAAAAATCGATTTTGGATTAGGATCACATGATAATTATTCAATGATCAGGTCTCCTTCAATGTTCACTTTCTTTTTGCAATCTTCTTCAAATAGATTTTTGATCCATTGATTTTCGCTATCAATTTTCGGAAATCACTGCTTAAAATAAATACGAAAAGGCCTTGTTTGAGATTCATTAATACGTTATCCGCAACCCACTTGTGGGTCTCTAGTGAAATATTGGGAACCGCTGAACCGCAATATAAAATAAAACACTTCCGCCTCCAGTACGTGATTCCGTAGATGTAGGAGTACTTCATAACCCAGAATAAAAGAGGGAACGGTAGAACGGGATTAATGAAACAAAAAGTCTATAAATCAAAATTTAAAAGATTGATTTGGGCGAACTTTGGCAATTGATTGGCGAAACTTTGTACCCTGATGATATTCGATCTTTTATTTTACAATCACTATTTCAAGTAATAATTATTGAAATACAGTAAAAGTTCCATATTCGCGCTTCCTTTATTCGCGGATTAAAAAAATGAAACCCAATTACTATATTCGCGGCTAAAAATTTCTTTATTTGCTGATCTAATAAGTACAAACGTAATAATAAAAGGATTCCAATAGGTATCCAACCCAATATCCTTTGTAAATGCCGTCAAATGGACAAGTAAAAATAAGTAAAATAGATCTTATTACACTTTTGCATAACGCTCTAATAATGTCTTTAATATAACAATTAAAGACTGGAGCAAATTAGACGAATACAGAATCGATGACTCAATTGAATACAATAATCCATCAGAAGCATGAATAAGAAAAATGAATAGGCGGAAAATAATAATTTATTATACATTTTTTTTTTGTCTCCTAGTTACGTACCTCCTATAATCCCATATAAATTACCATTCCGTATTCATGGTTTCTGTATTAGCGGCATATTTATGAAACATATACCCCGCGAATAAAGAGCTTTTACTGTATTAATGAACTTTCACAGCATAAAAACTACTAGATTAAATCCGCAAGCCAAAAGAAATATCTGAACAGTCTTAAGTATTCTCTGAAAACAAGCCGCCTTTGTTTATATTTAAATTCAATCAAATCTCTTCAGCATAACTTGATGTTCATGATACCCCATAACAAAGTATGTATAAACAACAAACTGTGCAGACATTAAAGACTTTTTATTGTAATAGCTTTACATCAGTTTTGTTTATTGTGAACATGGACCTTCCTAATGACAATAAGTCCAACGACATCGTAGTGCCGTTAAAACAACTGTCTGGGCAATATATCTTCTAATTGTCTACTGTCTTTCCCGGAAGTGGAACTTTATTTCCCAATTATTACACGTAAACTGAGCAAATAATTCTTACTAACCTTCCAACAATGGACGAAAACACTACAATCAAATATGTAATGAAAAACTGTGAAAATGATTTCAATATTATCTCAACAATGAAGTTTATTGTTGAAAATAGTAAAAACGGATTATTTTACAAAGGAAATTTTATAAATACCAAAAAAAGATTTTAAAACATCAAAATTAAGAAAAAAATTGTAGGATAAATTGATATTATTTTAAAAAACGCTTCTTCAAATTCAAATTTAAAATATTTTTATTATTGCAATAATGTTTTATGAATTGTAAATCATGTTTAAATGCAAAGTCTTTTTAAATTTTAATTAATTAAGACCGTAATTAATACTTCAAAATAATCTCTTTGAGATTCTATTCCATCCTCCTAGTATATCTGCATCAAATTTGGCAGCTTAAGGCCTTCAAGTCTGTAAATCACAAACAACCTCATACAGAGATGCTGGTTTTTCTTTTATTATTTGCAACAACGTAGCAAAATAAGTTAAAACATTTTGATTAATTAAATAAAATCTTATAATTTCTATTAGTGTTCCACAAAGAATTTGTAATTTCCATTTTTAATTCATTGATTCTTAATTATTTATAAATATCATAAACTTCTGAGAAAAATAAAATGAAAAATATCAACATTCAATGCAATACACATATATTTGTTGAAATTCATTATTCAGGCGTTTACTTGATTATCAGAAATTCAGTGATTAATTCCAAAACTCCAGAAATGGAGTAATTAAAAATAAGTCGATTATTATTTTTATGTGATCTTGTGAATTTCCCAATTAACAACACTCATTAAAAAAAGAATGAAAAAATCACTTGAAACCATGATGTGTGAAAAACAGAGAAATTAAAAATTGAGCTTATGTTTTCTCTCTTATAAAACAAAACCCTGGCTTTGTCATTAATTATTTATTGACTTTCATTGACTCATTATATCGCCGGCTATAAAAATTTCAATGTACTCCTTGTGTTTGAAGATAGACAAAAGAAAAAGAAAACCACAGCGCAGACGAACTCGCGACTCGCTAGCGTTACGTCACAATCCGTAGACCAATCATAGCGAAACCTACAGTGACGTTTGATTAGCTCAAGCGCAGAGAAAAAGACAGAAGGTTAGTTGTGGTGATTCAGTTTTGAATTAGATTTCATTGGATACATTAGTGCTATCCTTAAGGTGAAAGTAGAAAAACCACCAAGTCTTTGTAGTGTTCCAATCATTACATAGCACTTCACGTTTGTTGCCTTATTTATTTTGCTCGTTCTCATTTCGTTGCGCGGAATATCTTTTTTTATTCTGGAAAATTCTAAAATCTCATTAACCGGAGGAGTGCTCTTCACGTAAAAATTTCGGTATGAAAAATAATTGATTTTATAAAAATCGATTATGTAGTTGTTTTATTTACCTCCAATTATCTTAGATTTATTAGTCAATTTTACCCGCTGCTAAAAATATTTTATTCAGTAAGTAATATATCAGATTTTAATAGCCGCAACTGATTTTGTTAATTCCGATTTTTTTTATTGCAAACAGTATTTAATACTCAAAATATTATCATCATTTTGAAAATAATATATCAGATTTATTTTATGGGTGAAATTTAAAATTTTTTTAGTAATTTAAAAACATAATTTTAGGTATTGATTTTTTTTACTCGTTTTCTGTTGCTTAAAAATTTTACTAAATATTTCAACTAAAAATATAAAAATTTGGACATACAGAACCTATAATTATCTGTTTTGAATGTCTTAAAACTGAAGCGGATCAAACTGAATTATTTCACCTTCAATGTAAATTCTTAAGCCTTGATACTTTTAGTTGCCTTAAAAAATATTTTTCTCTTTCTGATTATAAATTATTCATAATATAAGACGATTACTGCCTTGTAATACTTTTATTCATATTTCACTTAGATAATTTAATTAAGTACTTTATTAAATTACCGCAGTGAAGGTGTACGCTAGTACTTCATTTGTTTGTGCTGTATTTTTTTTTTTTTTTTTTTTTTTTGTTGTTGTTGTTAAAAGTAAATGTTATGTTCAAAACATTCTTTCTCATTTTCATGCATTTCTGAATTGGATATATTGAAGTCTGGAGATGAAAATTTGACAGGCATTTTTAATTTAATATATTTAAATTTCTCATATTTAAAATGTTTTTGAAAAAAAATACAGATGTATAACAATGATTTCTGTAACTACTGTGTGTGAAAATTGATTTTTTTTTTTTTCATTCTTTGTAAAATATACAAAAAATAAATAGTGATTAATGTTATTGTTATCTCTGTATTGAAATGTTCTGGGTCAGTGATTTGATTTTAATATATGGTATTTAAATTTTATGTAGTATTGACAATATTTCTTAAATTTTTGATTGTATGTTTTTTATTTATAAATATTCTTTGTAAGTATCAATTCTAGTTATTTCCTATCCATACATTGAGGTATGTCAAGCAAAATTATATATTTTCTACTTGTAATTATAGGATAATTTTGTAAGAGAAGTATTATTGTTTCTCAAAGATCTATATATTTTTTTAATTTCCAGCAAAACAGACATGTATGTTAAAGAAGCAAAGAATTCTGTAAGCAATCCAGGATGGATACTGTTGCCAGAACAGATGGATGTTTTAACTAAAAAACCATATATTTATAATGCTACAGCTGGCTCATTTTTAGAACTTCTCTTTTTACAAAAGTATGTTATTTTTTAAACTATTTATGTAGTAACTTTATCTTGTTTCTTTTTTCTTTCTATACTCCTTCAGCAATATTTCTCCTCCAAGTTTCTATGATGATTTTAAAATTTTGTACCGCACAGAACTCAAAAACATATTTAACATCACATAAGTATTTTCTAATTAAAAATCAGTGTTCCTAAATTAAATGTTAATCATTTATGTTTTTAATTACATTTTTAAATGCAACTTTTATATTATAATAAAATATTAATATGTTATGTAATGTAATGTAGTAATAAACATATAGTAGGAAAAAATTAAAATTGCTTATTAATGTGTGGTATTTTTTTAAACAAAATATTTTGTGAAAAACTGTATAATCACACATTATGTAATGCATGTGTACAACGACTTACTAAACACTCTATATGTTCTTAAAATACTATACATATCCTAATCAAAATTAGAATAATCTTGGCAATATAGTAATGTTGATGAAACATATATATATTTATGAGATAGATAGCTTGCTAAATTAAGAAAGGTATCCATCAAAGTGCTTATGAAAAGAAACAAAGAATAATCAATATGCTGATGGAGAATACAATATTCTCAGATTATTCATAATCTTGTGAGAAACCACAACTATATATTATAATAAAAGTTCTCATATTATTTAAACAGTCCTAGTATGAATTTAAAAGTAACTGATATAGAATTTTTTTTATTGAAAAGGTTTGTCAATCTTCTGTGTAATAAAATTTTACATTTCAAATGAAAATGAGGTTTTATATTATTTTTGTAGCCTGATATAGAAAGGAATACTAAATTAGTCACTTCTATTCTTTCAATCTTAGCTTCTTTATACATTTATTATCAGTTGTTAATGACAAATAGCTGCATTTATTTTAAATGAAGCAGTATAAAGCCTGTTTTTTTTTAAATGTAATATTGAAAAATTGGTAACTTTGAACCTAAATACTAATATCATTAATTTATATTATTTTAAAATTTAAATCTCTTTCAATTTAGAATATACGTTGTTTTTTTTTAGGTACTGAACAATATTAATGTATTTAATTATTAAGAACATCCATTTAGTTCGGAGGCTTCAAATAGTTAAACAGTCTACCTAATAATTTATGCATAATTGATCTTGAAATTAAAAAGAAATTGTTTATTATAGTGGATTAATATTAAGTTGCGTAATAAGTGGCTTATTTTAAGATGTTATTTTAGAATATTTGTGTAATTAAATTTCTCCTTATCCCTTCAACAACCAGCCATGATTTAAAATTTGTTTAGTAAAAGAAGCATCAATTTAGAATTAATCCTAATATTTTTGTTTCAAGCCATTTCATGAAGACTTATTATAATTTTTAGTTTATTTCAAATTTTAATACCTTTATTTTATCAAAGTTTAAATTTTACAGCTTTATTTTGGAGAGCATGGCTTTATGGCTGTTGTATGTGGCTGTAGTTGAAGTATTGAGAAGAAATGGAGCAGGTTGTATCCAACAGAGCAAAGTGTATCTTACATTGAGATAAATTTTGTTCTAGCCTGCTTTCAATTAATAATTTTAGAATAGAATGCACAGTTCCCTGAATATTATTTAATGTATCAATTATTATATAGATTTATTTTATATTATAAATTTTGAGATATTCTTTAAAAACAGACATTTTGTTTGGAATTGTTAACAAAATTCCTTCTAATTAAAGCCATTGCTGTAAATTTTAAATAGATGTGCCAGTTTATATTTAAAAGTATTTTTGACATATGTTTAGCACATTAAGTGTAATATCACTGAGTATCACATAGTGTGCTTATATTTCTGATTTGCTACTAAACATGGGGAAAAGATTTTTCTTATTACACAACATTAATTACCATTGGCTGATTGTTACGCATATAATTTATTAAATCATTCTTAAATTTTATAATAAAAAATTTATACTGAACAAATTAGATAAGAAGAATAATTTATGCTTGGTTATATTACTGTTATTAATCCTCAAAAGAACCAACATCTGCTCAGTTATATAACCAACATGAGAGGATATATAATTATTAAGTAATGTAATACACAAAATTTACATTTTTTTTTTACAAATTTTTAATTTAGCTCCCTTTGTTAATCTGAAAATAACTGACCAGTAAATCAGATTTTTGTATCAAATCAAATATTTTGGAAATAGTTTTTCCAAGATTCTTTTAAAATTTCCTCAATAGAAATTTTCTTACTTTTGTGAAACTTAGTGAGGTTTATAAAAATGGCTCACTTTTTAGTGCTGTTTTAAATCTGTTATTACAAAAATAGAAAACTTGAACTGCAAAATGTGTCTTGCTTTGATCTCAACTTGAAATTACTTAGGATCACTTTCTTGCCTAGTAGTAGGTCTTTATCACATTTTAGTAACTATGATATCTACTATTGAATAGAAACCATACAATTAATATTTCACAAAATATTCAGATATGAAATTAATCTTTTAATTTGTGATATCTTATATTTAATTTGTAATATGAAATATTGAATAATTTGTAATAAGTTGTAACATGAAAGAAAAATAGCTCATTATTAAGTATTATAAATTAATTATTAGTTATATATACTTTTTCAATCTTGTTATATCCAGATTTTCTCTGTTATTCTATTAGATAATGTTTCCAAATTACAAGGTCAATTATTTTAATGTACATAATATTTGTTTTTACACTATTAAATTATTCTACTATTAAATGCTATAAATTTTATTTGATATGTTTTACTTTTTTTATTATTTACTTTTTTTATGTTTCTAAAATTATGAATTTATTTCAGGTTCTGGATGCGATTATCAAAATATGTTCCTATTCATGTAGCACCTTGTGTTCTGACGTGTCTTGGGTTGTCTATTAACCTTGGTTGTTGTTTGACATTTTTGTACTACAGTCCTGATGCAAGGGTTGAGGTAAATATTTAGCGAATAATGTTCCATAAAAGTAATTTTAAAACATTTTCATTTTGTCATCAGATGTAAAATATATTGTTTTGAAATATTATATATAATGACTGAGAGGATTTATGTTTTGCAAACTCTCTTGATCTATGTGCATACTTTGAAAGTAGTTATTTTTTAATGAGCAAGAAAATGTATATACTTAGCATCACTTGATTAAATAGAAGAATATGCTTTATATGAAATTATTTGGAAAGTATAAACATTTATAAATTCCTTTTATAAAACATTTATAATTTTTTTTTTTTTTTTCAAATTTACAATTTTTGAAATTTGGTTTAGGCTCCTTCATGGGTGTATGTATTATGTGCTGTTGGTGTTTTTCTTTATCAAACGCTTGATGCCTTAGATGGGAAACAAGCTATAAAAGTTCAAGATACGCAGATAGAAGAAGTCTACGATCATGGTTGTGATGCCATTTCCACTGGTATGCTATCATTCCAATTTTAGTTTAGTTTAATGAAATATATTATAGTAAAAATATGTTATGTGATCACCATAGTAATGCCTATTTTGATTGATTATGGTAAAATATCGATTACATTAGAGGATGAAATAAATCTATTTTATTGATTAACTATATTAATCATAGTTATCTCTTATCTTCACATAAACTATTGTCTTGCTAAGGTTTTATGATTTTACAAGCCATCTTTCCCAAGCAGGACTAATTGGTCCTTAATTGCTATGTAGTTTTATTCTCTCTGAGATATTGTATTGCTCCTTGTTTGATGGATATATTTAACTGATTAATGAGAAAGAAAAAAATAATTAAATGGTTATTTTTTAAAATCGCACACAAATCTTATAATGATTCGAAGAAAAAAAAGAATGTTGCTTTCTACTTTTCAATTAGAATCTTCGCTATGTAGCAATAGTCAACATATAATATAATATATACAATTACAATATACTATACAATATATATATACAATACAATTTATAATATAAAACTAAATTGATTATTCAAGTTTTACTAAAATCTTATTAGAAATAAGAGATGGAATGATGCTAATGTATGTTATTTGAATATATTGTTTAAACATATGAAGATAAAAAATTGATATAACATATATTCATATTTTTTTTAATTGTTGTAAAATTTATTATATTTGTGCTAAAATATTTTTTATTCTTTTACAGTGTTTGTGTGTTTAACTACCTCTGCTGCTTGCCAGTTGATTAATTTGCCATTCCTCATGTTTTTATTTTTTATTCTCTCGATGCTGGTATTTTACAGTGCACATTGGCAGGATCATGTGACACATGTTATGATTTTTGGAAAGTAAGTTTCAAATTTGTTTTGGAAAAAACTTAGATTTTGCATCATAAAATTTTGTTAGATTGATTTGTGAGTTAAAGTCATTCTGAAGAAAAAAATATTTAAAACAAGTGTCCTATTTTCTGATTAGCTGTATCTATACTGTTAATTAAGAGATGTAGTATATCATATATATTCTTTTATTTCATTGCGAAATTTCTCCAATATAGACTGTTTTGATGAAACTATTTATTAACTACTAAAATTAAAAGTTTATGAAATTGTAACTTTAAATTTTCTTTAAACTGTATCCCTTTTATGAAGAATATTCTAAACTTGGAAAATGAAAGTAAGGTTGATTAAGAATAAATGAAAGGAAATACCTTTTCAAAATTTTAGCATTAAATATACCGTTAAAAAGTGTTAAAAATTAATTAAATTAATGAGTTAAAAATTAAAGAATTAGCATTAAATATATGTTATATTAAAATTGATATATTAAAACTGCAGTTCAAAAGTGATCATCATAATATGTTTATTGCTGGTACTCTACAACCACATTGTTATTTTTTTATTGTTCTTCTCGGGGCTCCATTTCGCAGATTAGGAAATACTCTTTGATTTATTACTTTGCATCAATCATTTATCATAAAAAAATAGCATGCATTCTTTCTACTTGTCCAACTATTTTCTTCAAATATAACTATTTAACTATTAATAAAAAAATTTTATTCAATCTGTTAAGATATGTTTTATGACATATTAAAATAACATTAATATTTTCGTAAGTACAAAAACTGAAAATATAGAGCTAAGTAAAATTCAGATTACTAAAAATATACAACTTCCTTTTGAAATGTTTCTTGTTTTTAAAAATGAGTAAAAAGAAATGTTTAAAAAAAATTCTTTTTAGGGTAGATGTATCTGAAATTCAGTTCTCGGTTATGTTGGTTCACTTATTGACTGCTTATTATGGACAACAGTTTTGGAGATCAACGGTAATTAATTTCATTGTTGTTATAATTTGTTTTAAAATGTCTTGTAGCTTTTTGCCTTTTCAAAAACTTCAAGAAGTAAATTTAATTAACAATTTTTAGCTCTTCTTTTAGTTTAGGCTTTCAATATAATATTATAATATTTTTTATTATGAAAATTCTTAGTGATATCCTAATGTTCATAGTGATAAATGTATTAAGTTAATTAAACCACAATGAAATATCACTAAAAAAAATTTTAACTTTCTGAAAAATTAAAATATTTATACATACATGATTCAATTTTAAATTTAAAGCATTTATATTAGTACATTGTGCTTTTTTTTCCCCCCTTAGATCTCTAGATTTCTCTCAAATTTTTTTGTACAACAGAAATTGCTTGCTGCATAAAAACATGCATTTAAACAATGTATATTTTTATTATTTTTGTAACTAAATACATGGGAAAACTATTTTCAGATTTCTAATAAACAAGTATGTAGCTTCTCTAACCATTACTAATAATCACTTTTTTTTTTTTTTTTTTTTTTTTTTAGATCTTTGGTTTAGAGTTAAGATTGATCCTAGGATTTTCATCATTACTGAGCATGTGTGTTACCATAGTCACCAACATTGGATATGTACTTGGAAACAAAACTCCTCTTGATGAATATGTAAAAGTCCCACGGAAAATGGTATTTCTTCTTTATTTGTTTTTATAATATCTTAATTTCATTACTGTTTTTTGTGTTATTTCTATGACTTATTTGTTACTGTTTATAATAAATATAAATAATTCCATTTTAGGGTATACAGATCTGGAATCCTGTTGTTCCTGTTTCCATTTTGACTCTTTTTGCTGCCAAAGCTTACGCCTCGGGACTTTTTCACTCTAGTCCATCCATATTTATAATTGCATTTGGTCTGGCATATGCAAAGCTGACTATGAAACTTGTGGTTAGTATTACTTTATGATTCAGTTAAACATTTAAAATATACTGGATATTTTAGGATAGTCAAAAAAGATTTTGCTATTTTATTAGAAAAAATTAGTAATTTTTAAAGAGATAAAATGTCTAAACCAAAACATTATCTCATAAATATTGTTCCAAGATTTATTTATCTATATTTTAAAAAAATTATATCAATTAAATGATAGTATGTTATGCACATTAAGAAATGTAACTAAAACAACAGACTACAGTAACTAAAACAATTAAAATATTTATATAAAATATGCTTTTTAATTTATTTAAATTAAAGAAAAAAAATTATCTATACTTATAATAAAGCTCAATGTATATGTGTTGGTGCTCTACAGATCAGACTGTTCCACTTTTACCAAATTTGGCTTGTCTACACCTTGGATACCAGGAATGTGCACCTCGGAGAGATTTTTTTCAAACTTTTAATTTGCATTTTCCAGCTATATTTAAAAAAATATTATCACACAAATATGATTTTTTCATCAAGTTAAAGAGCTTTCTAATGGTACCAATATTTTAACAATAACTTAAGTTTCTATTTTTAACAAATTATTATTGAAATATTCTAACCGTATTTTTCAACAATATATTTTTCATTTTTTTAAAATTAATCTGCATTAGCTCATCAGTGGGAAAAAATAAACTTTGATCAACATGTTACCATCATATTGATAAAAGTTCAAATTAAAAAACAAAATCAACTATTATTAGAAACTAAATCTTTATAAGGTAATTTTTTGTATGTTACTGGATGAAATAAAATATTAAAAGTGATCTTTTCTAAAAAAATAAATGCAAGACAAAGATTTTTATGATTGTTTACAATATCTTGCATTAATTCAATAAATCAGCTTTATTTATGGTAAATATAATTGAATTTATACAGGACATGCATTCAAATTTGAGCCCAATGGCTAATTTGTAAATTTGCAATTTACAGATAGTAAATAATCCTGTAAACACTATCATGGTGAAACTAATTTGGGGACATCTGAATTTGGTTAATTTATTATAATTTTTACCATACTTATGAGAGTAATATTAAATTGTAGCGTTTGGAATGTAGTAATAGATTCAATGAAGTCATTGGATATTTTATTTTCATTTTCTATTGTTCAAATTCCCAGGAAACAAATCAATGATGCAATTTTAGTCATTTTCTTTTTTTACTCTTAAATAAAATTCTTTAGTGAAATGAATTTCTCGATATTTTTCATTTCTTAATTCTGTAGACAGTTGTTTTATTTATATAATAATAATATTTACATTTATTTAATAAATTAAATGAACTTGTGATATATATTTTAAAAGAATAATTTATTATTTAAATTATGAAAAATAACTAGCATGTTATAATAAAATATTATAATTTTGAAAGCATTTTTTCCCCTGCATGAAACAAAAAATGCAATTTCAATGTTTTCTGTTAGAAATTTGTTTTACTGATAGGGTATTTGCAAAACTGTTATCAGTTGGATATCTTTATTTGCTGAATAGCTTTTAAAAACTTTATATGCATATAGAAAAACTCATTTACAGCTTTTCATTTATTTTTAGATTGCTAATGTTACTTATGCTGATGTGGAACTTTGGGACAGCAGCCTTGTTGCTCCTTTTCTTTTATGTTTAAATACTTATTTGCCCACTTCTTACATGTTGCCTGCATGTACAGCTTTGCTTTGTGGTTTGGTAAGTTTTGATATTTACTTCAATTTTTTTTTAGCACACAAATTGTTTTGGATTTAGATAATTGCTGTTATAGCTTTTCACTTTGACATTCATTTTTATGATATAAAGATAGTTTCAAGGGTACTATTTATTTTGCAGGTATTTATTTGTATCTTTTCGGGTACTTAAACATCTTCTATAAAAAATATTAAAATTTTTTAAAATGCAATTTGCATTTTATTTAATTCCAAGAAAGCATCCTTCATGTTTATTGTTTTCCCAGTTATATTAAGTTTTCTTTTAACTTGTGAGGACATACCCAGAATCTCTTTGATTTTACAATATTTTATTTATTTATTTTTTAATTAATTGTTACGAAAGATTTTTGAAAATATGGAATTGTTATTTTGTGTATTTTCATGGATGGGCAAGGATTGCAGTTTTAAGTAAAAATATTAGGATCTGGATTCGATTTATTTTTAATATAAATATAACAGATTAGGAATTTTAACAGCTGAGGTTGAGAATCTCTTACAAATGTTTCTGTAATTAATAAAATGAATAAACTTAAGTACCAGATAATATATAAGATAGATTATGTTAGGTTTTTATTCTTAACTTACCAATAGACTTTTATATCTCCCAAAATCAGTGGATATTTACTTATTTGAAATGTTAATAAACCTAATTTATGAGTAATTTGGATTTTTTCTTCTACTTTCTTGAATTTATATTTAATATGATTCGAATTTATTTTTGATAATTCAAAGTCAGAATAAAAAAATTACATTTATTAAGTTTTGATGCCTTTACACCTTATGTCCTCTAGGCGTATAATTCATTCAAAAAATTTCTATTATGTTGTGTATATCAAATTTTTTTTAGAAAATGTTCAACAAATATTAATTGTACTGTTTATTTTGGAATTCTATTATAGAGTTGATATACTTTATTTTTGTATTATGATACACTTATTTATCAAAAATTATTTTAGAAATTCTTTAATTTTTATTAATTAAAATACTGCTTTAATTCATTAAACTTTAAAAATAAATCTTGACTATCACTATCCTTTTTTCATTTAATAATTTCCTTTTTTCCCCATTGTTCTACTCTTTTTTTTAATAGGCAGTTTATCTTAAAATAAATCGTATTGCAAGCTTTAAATTAAGAAAATTCGCTACTTTTCCATTACACTGGCACAATATGTCGCCAATGTGAGCTAAACACGAGTCAAGTCGGCATGTGAAACTAATGGCAAAACAAATGCCGCTAATGTGAACAAAACGTGAACAAAATCGTCAATTGAATAACATGAATTTGACAAAGTTGAACATAAAATTTCACGCAAGTTTGCATTTTTTGGTGATTATTTCATTGTGCCTGTATAATGGAAAAGTAACGAAAATTCTGCGGGGCAGTTGTCATAATCTAGGAACCTTTCATGAATTTTGTGTCAGGTTCTTTTGGGTGAGAATAACTCAGTTTTTGTTATTCTTATAGGTTTACAATCTGATGGATGTGGCTCGTTATTTCACATACGTAAGTTGGGATTTGCGAGAAGCATTGGATGCTTACATCTTCACATTGAAGTATCCACCTGGCCATCCCAAATTCCACTCCAAACACAGCGAAGGTGTATACGTTAATGGCTTGAACAACAATGAAATTCTTGGATCAGCAAAAAAATTAGATTTACACTCTGAGGATTGAAAAGGAGGTTCCAGTTGAAAAAGGGGGAGAAATTCCGAAGTGTTACTACATGTGGATCTCAATTCACATTCGAATTCTCTTCGAGTCTGTAGAAAAGGGGGAGAATATAACTTCAAGTACAAATGCCAGTTTAGAATTGCAAGCTTTATTATATTAATAAATCTTAAAAGAGAGGTCTACTTACACTGTGAATCATTAGTGCATTGATGTTATACATTAATTTACAATGATGTATATTAGTGAGAATATGAAATAAACGTCAGGCATCCACTAAGGTACATTGTATAAATATATACTACTTTCATATCAAATCCCTGCATTTTATTTATTCAATCCATGCTGACTGTATATATATGTGTGTATATTTATTGAGAGAGATGTCATTGTATAATTAATCTCATCGCTTCTTGATTTTAATGTTTTTGTAATTTTAAAGGAACTGTTATATAGGGTGAGCTCAAAGTGTTTTTCTTAATTATAAAAAAAATGTTTAAAAATTATTTTATTTACATGTTTGTTTCTTAAATTTGGTTATTGAATGTATGAGAAGACCTATTGAACTGTGCATGTTTTTGTTGCAAGGTGGTTATTTATTTCATGCTATATTGTCTTCCATTTAACACTTTAATCCTAGTTTTCAATATTTTAGTATGATTTTAGCATCATTAACCATTTATAGCTGTTTTAAATTTCCTTGAAGAAAAATGGCTGATCTGATGTACAGAACTAAAGTGTATTGTGATTTCTCTTGCATTGGTGCTAATTGTTTGAAGATTAAAAAAGTTATCTAGTGATAAAAATATTGTTATGTAATAATTAGTTTAACATTAATTAAATTACTATTATTTTGTACTAGTTTTGATTTTAAGAAAAAGCTTAGTGCTTACCCTTTAATCCTTTTACAGAAAATGAAATTTTGAGACTTTGTGATTGATTGAAAAAAAAACATCGTGTTATTAGATACAAAGTATAAAAAATTTTCGAGGAAAAACTCTGCTTTTATAATTCCTTTTATATTAAAGATATTTTCAAAATTTTACATGAACTGTATTTGATATTGTATTACTTGAAAACATTGAAGTACTTGGTATTTATAGAAAATTCCTTTTTATATTTATTTTGTAATTTGAAATATTGACACTGTTTCACTGCTGGAATTGTGTTCAGCTTATATTATTTATTTTATTGAAAATGTTTTAAAATTCTAGTCTCTATTAATGTTCAACCCTCCAAGGGTCCTAATAAACTCTGATAAATTAGCTGAAGACTAATTTGAATTTTTAATGTGCACAGGAGAGCATTGAAATTCGTTTACTAGGGAATTATAATTATTTTTTTCCTTAAACTTTAAGAGACAGTTCAGCAAGCTAAAGCATGTTGAAAAAAAATTAACTTTATTATTCCAAACTATTATTTAACAGTTTCTATATACATATATAAATTCTTTCACTTCAAGATGAGAAATATTTTAACTTTGTTGGAGCGTTAACATGAAACATTTATAATGGGATGAAATGATTTGAACAATTTCGAATGAATTTCATTAATACCTATTATACTAGTCTTTAATACGCCATTTATAATATAATTTACTTGGCATTTTTTTTTTTTTTGAGAAATTCCAAATGATCAAAAAAATTTGTGGATGTTGTTGGTAATTTAGAAATGTTTTATTTGATAGCATTTATTTTTTTGTTGTTATTTTGTTACTATAACAAAATGAAATATGCTTTCACTTTAAAAAAAACTATAAAAAGCAATATTGAAAGTTAAAATATACTTTTTTCTTATTATGCAATTTCTGTCATTCATAATTGTACAGATTTTGAAAACGCCAATAAACAGAGCATTTTAAATTAAGTACCACAAGAGTATTTTTTTTTCTCTCATCCATCAATCGGATTTCTATGTGTTAAGTTAGAAAAAGTGGTTTTCCTGATTTTTGGATTAAAAAATTTCTTAATTTCTCAAAATAATGGAGTTTTTAAAACTAGATCAAGTCAAATTGCACGAATTAGAAAAGTCAGCTTTAATTTTTTGGAATTTAACTTGTATGCAGTAATTTTTATACAACATTCCTTTATGTAAATTTACTTTCTATTTTCAGACATAATATATTAAATTCAGATTAATCTTTTTTTTTTAATTTTCTAAGCTGTTTTTAAAAAATTTCAACACCAACCTTTAATTCAAATACAGGAAAATCTAAGTTATTAAAAATGAATAATTGGATAATAGGATTTTTTTAATTAAAGCATTATGAATGCACATACATTTCTTCCTAATAAAAATATAACTATATACAAATTCAGTACATTTTTAGATCATTTAAAATTTCAGAAATCAAAAACACTGTAAAGCATGTTTTTACAAAGCTTCGATATTCAGCTTTTGGAATGGTAATTTTACTGAGTTCTTTTAATGTTTAAAAAATCAGGATAATTAAAACTCTTCAATCAATTAACGAAAATATTTGTTTTGTTCATATAAAATTAAAATTTAATCATTATAAAATATGCTAGAATGATCAAGTAGAATTAACTACAAAGGCAGCTTTTTAATTTTATATTAGAATAAAATTTCATCGACTTATATCCAGTTTAATAATCTAACTTTATAACATGCATATTTTTTATTGTTAATAAAAATTGATTAAACAATCTTTTTAGAAAGTTTCAGTAAAAAGAAAGTAATCATATTTGTAGAGTGAAAAAATATTTTTCTTTATTTAAAATCATTTCAAAATATCTTAGTCAGCCTTACAGTCCAGCTGTGATAATTAGTCAATGTGATTTTAAATTTTCCCAGTAAGATGAAATTTCATTTCAAAGCTGAGCAATTTCATGGATATAAGCAGCCAATACTTTAGTCTGAAAAGAAGAAGAAAAATTAATATAACAATTTAAAATTAAACATTTAAACTGCTCACATTATGATATTAAATATGTTAACATTACTTGAAAATAGCATTTCCAATATTTCAGTATTATACTTATTTGCAACTTTTTAAAAGGATTCTGCCAATTTTATATTTCTATATAATCAAAAGTATTTTATTGGAAAATTTTATATTATAGCAGATAGAACGAAACAACAAAAAGAATGGGGTAGAGGCATTTTTTTTCAATACACTTGGTTAAAAAATAAATTGCAAATAATGAAATTCGATTAAAATTAATGTACAGATATATTACAATATATATATTTAAAAATTCAAACGGTACTTGTTAAAGTTTATTTATAGACACACAAGAGGTCTACTTTAATTGAGATCCAAATGCTAATTTCTAGCCCATATTATACTTGCTGCTACAATTAAAATGCTTACCATTAAATAAATGCTCTAAATTGCAAAGTATTATATTGAATGAACTATACATGATTATATAAAAGAATTATATTGAAAGAACTATATTGTATGTTTCAGTAAACAAATCTATTGTTGAAATAATTGCAAAATCTAAATTTCAATAGTTTTTCAGCTCTACATTAAGTAAAATCAATATTTTAAGGTATTCATTTCACTCAAGATATCCATTCATTAGCCTAAATTATTCAATTCATAAGTCAGCTTTAATAGAAAAGATGTGATAAGATGCCTTGTTTAATATATTCTTGAAATGCTAAAATTTTACTCATTTAACTCTGACTGTCCTCTATAAATAATTTAGCAACTCAGCTTTGTAATATCAGACCAGGAACATGAAAAGATGAATTTACTCATTAATCTGTATAACAATCGACAATACATTTACAAATATCAGTAATTTTATACACTTTTATATCAACATCTAGACAGAATCAGATGACAACGTAAAAATTTGCACGTCTTTTTTATTTTCAGCACATAGAATATAATGCTTTATATCATCCAGATTATTTTTCAAAATATAAGGGTATGGCTATTTAATCTTTATGTTTTAAGTCTTGAGCCATGTCTACTGTGAATGCATTTCATTTGAATATTTAAAAAACTATTTTATAAATATTATAAATAAAATGTTTTATAATTATTTTTTAATTAACAAATTTAAGAATAATTTAATGTGCTTACCCCTTCAATATAATTAGAAATATCTATCTTTTCATTCTGAGAATGAGCACCATCATCACTTGCACCTATTCCTAAGAGCAGTACATTTTTACCGGTAGCTTGTTCGAAAGTCAATGTTACTGGAATACTTCCTCCTTCCCTAATAAGATCAGGTTCAACATTGTATACTGAAAAAGGTTAAAACATCATTTGAAACATAAAATTTACAAGGATTAAAAAAATACCAATTGTTTTTAAAATTATTTTGTGAATGTCATACTACCTTGTTTGATAGCTTTTTTCCCAGCAACAAAATTAGGATGGTTAGGATCACTTAACCATGCTTTACCAGCATGAACCATGAAAGCACTAAAAATTTTTTAAAAATACAATTTCATTATGATAACAATTCTAAAATACCAAATTTATGATTTTAAAACTTTACCTCAATGTAATAATTTAGAAGTATTTTTCTTAAATTTTTCATAAAATGGTTAAAGACTTATATCATTTATTTTTTCACTTATTTTTAATGTTATAGAATTTTTGTACTCGCAATGCTATATTTAGTTTATAAAAAATTTGACCATCAAACATTAATTTAAATAATAACTAATTAATGTAATTAGTTGCAATGTATTTATTAGTAATTTTTTTATAAAAAAATCTTTGTCCATTTTTTTAAATCTAAAAATTGTCATTTTTTTTTATGTTTATACTTATTTTCGATCAACATTTTTTTTTTTTTAATTTTGATTTTTATAGGTATAGAAATTTTGTTGCAATTTCACCAATTTTAAAACATCTAAATTCTACATTATTTGAAATATAAAATTTCATTTCTAAATAACAGGATGGAATATGAAATCTAATCATATTAAATATATTTGAGAAGAGTTATGAACAGGACCAAGAAATTAGCTGAAATTTTTCATTGCAGAACTTAATGATTTTCTTGGTTGGCTAATGAATTTAACATTTAAAATAATTCTAAAATTTTAAAACTGTTTTAATTTATATAATTTTAATGTAAATTGAAAATTTACAAAATTGATATTGATTTCTTACTGGATACATACTGAATATTACTTCAATACTAAACATTTTAAGTTTTATCTAATTTGAAAACGGCCTTTAGAATTGTTTAATTTTGGCAAACAAATACAAAAATATTTCAGATATTATTTTCATAATACATGAAAAGAATACAAAAATAATTTCTTTGAACACTAAGAATATACAAAGGCATTTTACAGAAGTATAAAGAATTTTATTATTAAAAAATATATATACTTCAATTTATTTGGAGTTTTTCTAGCCTCATGAACTTTCTTCAAATGTGCAACTACTAATTCTTCAATTTTCTTAGGTTCTTGATCAGGTACAATACGAATGGAAAATTTTCCTATCACTTTTGACGGAATGACAGTTTTGCATCCTGATTCACTAAAGGCACCTTCAATACCTAATATTTATTTAAAAAATAAAACAGCTATTATTATAGCAATGATCAAATTACATTAATTGTTGACCAAGTGAAATGGATAGGGCTCATATAATATGAAATTAAATGAAAAAATAACTTCAAAGATGAAATTATTTCACATATAAAAATACACACACATCACTATAACAGGCAAAATGAATTCATTGATGAGTTGTGTTTGATAATTTGCCAGCATTAACTTAGATATATTAATAACTAGCCGCCTTTGGCGACCAGCTGGTTCGAGAAGAGCAATGAGTTCTAAAATTTTCAATTAAATCACATATTCATTAGCTTTGAAGTAACTCCGGGCATTGATTGGCCTGAAATTAATATTTTCTTTAAGATGATGGACTTAAAGCTCTAAAAGAACGCATTTTCCTAATAATATTCTTTAATTTTATAAATCAGTCAGTTTTAATGATTGATTTAGAAGACTGATTGAGATAGCAACTTTTATTTAAAATATTAATAAAAATATTTTGTAAAATATGGCTCACAGAGCAAAGTATGAAGAAATCTATAACTCATTATTCATAAATGCATTGTTTGACTCAAGCTACATAAAGATGTAATTATTTACTTCATTTAGATCAAATTAATAGTACTGAACAATATATATGCCTAATAATAATATCTTACAAATTGGCCATTGGAAATTAATTTGAATGCATATCCTGTATAAATTCAATCCTGTATAAATAAAGATATTTTATTCAATTAATGATTTAAGTATTACAAACGATCATAGAATCCTTTGCTTTGCATTTATTTTTTTTTTTTTTTAGAAAATATCCATTTTATCTTTCTTTTATTTTATTCAGTCACGTGTTAAAAGTAGCATTTCTTTAGATTTATTTGGCGATGTTTTTTTTTATTCGAACTTCCGGCATTCTTTTATTTTATCCAGTCACGTGATAAAAACATGGTTAAAATATTTCTTTAAAAATTCATTAAAAATAGAAGCTTACGTTATAAATTAAAAAACTGATACCATTAGAAAGCTAATTTTTTTTATCTTTAAATTGATATAAAAATCATGTTTATGCGATCATATTTTCGGAAGTTATAGCGGAAAAACATTGAAATTTCGCTTAAATTTTAATGAATTCAAATTTTAATTAAAAATTCGAAAAAAGGGCTCCGAGGTGCACATTCACGACCTCCAAGGTATACATGTATCAAATTTGGTAGCTGTAGGTGCAACGGTCTGGCCTGTAGAGCGCCAACATACACATACACACATTGAGCTTTATTATAAGTATAGATTAAATTAATTAGATTAGATTAAAGATTAAATTAGATAAAATTAAAAAGGTAAATATAAGAAAAAAATTAATTTTATTGAAAAGATAATCATCTAAATTTTAAAGTGATATGAAATGTCCCCTAAATTATTCAAGAAAAATATTAGCATTTTAAATTTTAAAAAATTTTCCTGCATAAATATCAACTATCCAATCCTCACTTGCAAAAAGTTGTGTATTTAATTTGGTATTTCTGAGCCAATGTCTGTCCTATAAAATATTTTTAATCATGTAATTTACAGATAATATTCAGCCTATAAATATTATGTAAAAAAAAAAAAATGTATATAAGCAATTTTTTTCGAAGCTCAGCACAATAAATGGTTAAAAGCTGGTTTTACTGATCTCAAGGTTACTTTATTACTTTGCTCTTTCATTTACTAATATAATTCAATTTCACAATTACTTTTATTGATCTCTTTAAAAAAAATAGCAGAAGAATTTAACAGCACTAGAACTGAAGAAGAATAAATACGATTTCATAACTTCTTACAAAGGAATAAATTAACTGAGCTGAATTTGTGATATAGTGTCTTAAATAGCTAATGATATTACAAGATTAAAAATAAAAATAATCGAATTTTAAGTACCTCTAATTAGGACATATGTAATCTGAAATAATTTTCTTTATTTGTATGAAATCAAGTGTAAAAGATACTAAAATGCATTAAGACATCTTGAAATAAAATCGACCATAAAACCCACCCTTTGAAATATTAATTTAAATGTGTAAATGTTAAAAAGAAAAGTAAAGGTCAAGTGCTACAAAGAAAAATATATAGATAGGGGCATGATTAGATTCATTGATTTGACATATATCTAGTGATTTATCCTTCTACAAAAAATTTGGCTCTATCCCAGTAAACGGTACGCTCTATTTTGGTGATTTTTTTGGCGCCATTTCTCGGGCGATATTTATTTTCTCCTTGGCAACTTCACCCTTTCTCTCACGTTAAAAGATGGTAACCTCGTAATTTGCGCAATGAATGATGTGATGTCATGATGATGTAATTCTTGTTTCATCCAATTATATTCAAGGCTTAGGTACTTGGCGTGTGCTTCGCGGAGTCGTGTTTCGCCAATAGTCGCCAAAAACAAGATGGCGGACAAGGAGCGTACCGTTTATTGGGAATTAACCAAAAATTTAATAGAAATCTCATTTTATGAGGATATCAAAATTATGTGCATTATCTATAGGCACAAATTTCACTTTTCTATTAATTTTGAACCATAAAATGAGTTAAAGGTATTTCAATAAACCTAAATTCCCAAAGCGATTAATTAAAAATAAATATAAGGTACAATTGCATTTTAAAGAAGCTTGAAATCAAAAGATCAAGTTTCATATATTGAAAATGGTCATAGAGTACAGGCTTATTTGTCATATTTTCTCTTATCAATAATAAATTTTAATATATGTTATGTATTATTACTCATACCTTCATTCGATAGATAATATATTTATCATTTATTTTATACAAATGTTGAATAAAAGGAATATATACTTATTTCATAATTGTGAATCCCCATTTCAAAATTATAAAAAATATAGATATTAAACTTTCTTCCTAAATTAAATTCTTTGATAAAAAAAACTTATAATTATATAATGTTTTTATGATGGTACATATAAATTTCAATTATGTGACACAGCAACATTTAATTATGTGACATAGTTTTTTAAAAAGCCCTCATCATCAATTACACAAACTCATTTTAGAGTAAAAATTTAGTTACAAATAGGTGAAATTCCAGATATATTAAAAACTTTTTACTAATGTAGTATAAAATTGATATATCATACCATGAAGAGAAAGAGAAGGGAATCTCCACCTTCTCATTAGAGTTTTTATCTTATCAGCTCGGACAAGTTTTTCACAGCCAACGTCTTTTCTGTATTCCTCCTACAAATAAATATTGACATATTTATGTTATAATGTTTTATTAGTGTCATTCAAAATATAATTACTATAACAATCATCATCTCTATTATGCTGTCACCAGCTCTTCATCAATTTTATGACTTTTAAAATTAATATATCAAAAATTTCCGATCTAAAAAATTCATGGTCATAGTTTTAAAGTTATAAAAAATCAGGCTAATTACATGCTGGCATATTTTCGGCAAATTAAAGTCACAAGAATAATGAAAAATTACTAATGCTTGATTGAGCAAACTTTTGGGGCTAGAACTATTAAATTTAGCACATTATCATTTTTTTAATTAAAAATTAATATTTCAATGCTTTTTTTTCTCAATAACTTTGGAAATTACAAAAAATTATTCTTATGATATTTTAAGAATTAAAAATTGTGATTTTCAATCATATCAATTTTATTTCCATGGAATTTCTACCTACAATATACTATAATTTATATTTCAGTAGTGTGGCCGGTTGTTGGTGGGTCCTAATTAAGATAAGCCTTCTTGTGTAACATTAATTTATTATTAAAACATATAAGGTTACGTTACACACAAACAAAAACAGAGAGTGGACAAAAACACGTCAACACATAACGATAACAGTGGATTAACTAACTGCACTCGCCAGAGGGCGGCGTGTAATGAGTGAATCATAGTGCAGTGGGAAAAAGAGAGAGCTACAGTAGTATATATTTCAATACACTATAAACAAAAAAAAGTTTAAGTATATTTTATACCAAAACTTTACATAGTTTTAGCTACTGCATTTATTCTTATACATGATGCGATGATATTAAATATATTTTTATATACATGATACCACTGCCATAAATTAAAAGCAAATTTTAAAAGTAAAATAAAGCAATAAACCCTAAATTATTATTATGTAATGATAGCAATCTTTAGAAGCTCAAATATCCTTTAAATTTTTCTATAATTTGACATACATTAATTACAATCTTACATGCAACATTTGCAAAATAACTAAGATCTATAATCACCAAAACCTTTATTGAAAAGCAACAAATAAAAACTGTGATAATGTTTTTAAATAGTAGCAACACCTTTGAGAAATATCAACACCATTATTATATTTTATATAAGATTTCTCAATAAAAATAAACAGTTAGGGTTGTATTACCACATTGTTCATCTGTATTTGCATTGCTTGCATTTATTTATCTTTCATTTGAATAAGAATGCCATATTATGACCTCTTGTAAAATACTTTCAACAGGTGCAGAACAATTATTACTTTGTTGTTTACTTTTCTTACTTATACTTAATCTCATTTGAATAAGAATGTTCTTGCATATTCTTCTGAAAGATGTTACATCAGATGTATGTTTTTTAACAGGTGTGTAACAATCCCATGTCATGAAAGTTAGATTTTAATTAACTCATCTGTTTTCCTATATCAAAAACTTCCAATTTCAAGATTTTCATTTGAAGCCCATAAATAAATTTAAATGACAAAACATTCTTGACTTTTTTAATGTTTATTTAGTCAGAAGTATTTAGAGATCAAAATATTCAAAGAAAAGTATATTAAAATTTGCTAAGAGTTTTCACTGATTGATTACTTTTGCCCACACAATCACTTACATTAAATATAATAATTCAATAACATAAAAAAATATGAATGGCATAAAATAAATATTTATGAAATAAGAATGTAATAAAAAATGTTTTATGAATTAAGAAAACTAATATGAATCTGACCAAAATGCAACCAAGAGAATACTATTCCAATTATAAAGAAATATTTCAAGTATAAAGAATACTTACCAAAATAATATGTATACATATATAAACTTTAAAAGTTTTCAAATGAATTCCATTCAAATTTTTTTATAAGTTTAAAAGGATATTCTTTAACAATTTGTCTCATTTGAATAACTTTGTGCCTTTATATACAAAAAAAGAATGTTAAAGAAGAAAAAAATATTATAAAATAGTTTAAATATCAGTGCACATATAATTATATTCAGGTATTTTAATGCTAAGAAAAAAGTCAATTTTTCTCATTTAAGTCAAGAAACCAAAACAGTGTTTATTTTTTAAGGAAGAAAAAAAAATAATATTGTTAAATTTAATATAAAGCAAATATTATAAATTAATATAAAATTTAACTATAGATTATTCATTCATATTCAGATTGATAAAATTGTTTCTATTAAGGACAATTAAATCAGAGAATCAGATTTTCAGAAATAAATTTCAAATTACAATGAAATGTATTATTTATAACTATTTTTATACAGAACAGAGGGAATTACAGAAACAGAGAAAATTTGTCAACATAACAAATCAGATTTGAAGTGAAATGCAAAACAGAAATTAGACAGCTTTCACACAATGAAAGATAAATTCATTATATTAAGTATTTAATTAAAATAAATTTAAATATCATTTAACATCATTAATTATAAAATTTCAATGATGTAATGATTACTTACTGGATCAAAATCAATATTTTCATACAATTTTTTTTCTTCTTCAGTTACTGGAAGAACATCATTCATAATTCCTGGAATAAGTATGTTTCCTCTAGGGTCAGTCATGGAATCCATTAAAGCAATTAAATCAGCCATAGCTTCATGACTACAAAAAAGGGATTAATTATATAAGTATATTGCTAATTATAAATATAGATATAAACTTTTGAATTTTTAAAATAATTTACCAAATTTTAAATAGATAAATACTAAAATAGATAATTCATTGAATTTTAAAATGTTGTAAAAATAATTAAGATAAGAGTTTGGAAAAAGTTTCTACAAAGAAAACATCAAAACAATCCAAAATATAGACAATCAATTTTTTTTTTTATGTTTAGAATAATTATTAATTTTTAAAAAAGCAAGATACTACAGTAATTAATTATATTTTTATAACATGATTTTCTCAATTTAAAAGTTTTTGAAAACAGGGGAGGACTATAGTATCCATCTAGCACTCCATGTTTTAAGAAATAATTTTTCTAATTTCTTCAAATAGGCAAAATAAAATAATCTTTTTAACAATATTATTTTTTAATTATTTATATTCAGAAGACTATAGTTAATATTTTTTTAAATAGCAAACACTTTCATCAGCCATATGAGTAAACAAGATAAAAACAATTAAATATTATTTAAATTACATTGATGTTAAATCTACAACATTCCTATGAGCACAAAGCCTTCAATAATAACTTCAACTAACTAAGAAGTACCTAAATTATGCCAGGAACTTCAGAAATCATATTCAGAATAAATTATATTTTTTATCATTAAATTTTATATATTCTTATTTAATAAATTAAATGCAAATTATTCAAAGTTACTTTATATTTAAAAAAAATCAATTTATTAAGAATTTTTATAAAAACTGATACTTTTAAATATGATATGCTATCATTTGAGAATACAAATTTGTTTTCAAAAGAATGTCTACTTTAAGAAATTAACTATTAGGCAAAAATAAATAACAGGAAATAGAATCATACTTCCAACAAATTAGAAATGTCTTAAGTAACAAGAAAAGTTTTAACTTTTATGTCCAATCAGACATACTTTGTAAAATATTTTTACAATGGTATAAATTTTAAAAACAAAGTTCCCCTCCTTTGGGAGTGAAATTGCTTGAATTATGAAGTTTCGAATATCATTATTTTAGAACCACTCCAAAAGTCATCTAAAGGAAAATCTTTTAATTTACCGACTGCACTCACTCAAACTGACCACTGACTGAATTAAAGCAATGAACAAATTCAAATCTCGTGCTGTTTTAGTTGCAAAAAAGTGAATTTTGTTTAAAATATTAATATATTAAAAATATTTCCCTAAATATAAATATTAAATTTAAGAAATGTTTTTAAAAATTTCAGAGTAACATTTATTTGTATAAATGTCACACATAATTTTTTTTTTTTTTTTTTTTTTTTTTTTTACAATTTTAAAGCATTTTCTGGCTTAATTACATACTTATTTTTAACAGTTTAAAAATTATCAAATAGGCCATGTTTAGAGTAGCCCTGTATAATAGAAAATAATATCTGATTAAGGAAACTTACACAGATCCACCCATAACTCCAGAATGCAAATCTTTGCATGCACATGTTACTTCAATAAAGAAATAGCATACACCTCTGTAAAATAAATAAAATGTTATTCAAAACTAATTTAGAAAGATATCAAGTTTTCCCTTTCAAGAATCGAAAATGTAGAATATCAACTTTATAAAATACAATTGAATCATCGCAATAAAAAAAAATAATGAAATTAGACATTAATATATATTAGAAATATTTGAGGAAAGTAGAATTATTATAATGTATATTGCCAAAGAATATTAAGACAATTCTCTCATAAGATATATGCTTTGATAAATATAAAATATTGTATAATTAACATGAAAATTATCATTTTAGATTTTTCTGGTCATTTTTTTTTTAATTCTAAAAATAAATCATTTTTAAATTGCATAGAAAGTAAATATCTTTTTAAAAACTTTTTTTCTAACATCAAGAATCAGAATTTTAATCTTACTCCCACTCCCATACTCCTTTTTTTCACCTTACCTCACTCTCTATTGTAGGTTTTTTTTTTTTTTTTGTTGTTGTTGAAGTAAAACTATAATTCAGATTTCTCCAATTAATTATTGACTTTTGTAATTACATGTAGGTAGATGAAGAAATCATACCTTAATACAATTATGGCAAATTATTTAAATATAAAGCAGTTCATTATTATTTTAAGCATGTTATATCAAGAACACCATGCAAGTTTTTGCAATAAGGCCATTAATTTTTAATTTCATAAAATTTTTCAAAATGATAAATTTTCAATAAACAAGAAACACTGTATTTTATAAACTGAAGATATTATTCATTTTAAATTACAAAATAAATTACCTTTTCTTCATTCAATTTTATTTTCAAAAATGAAAAAGTGCAACAATTTGTAAAAATTAATGTTAATATTTCTAGAAGTTGTAATTTTTCAAAGAATAAAAATTCTCCAAAATAATTTAAGATTTTTTTAAATCTAAGTATATATTTTGACAGTATATATTTAAAACTAAATACTGTCGAAAATAATATTGAGAATAAAATTTAATTATAATGAATTTATTTCTTTTATACTTATTCATGTCTATAATTTGCTTTTTAAAAAAGATTGAAAACTATCTTTGCTTCCAACCAAGTAATTTCAGTCACATCAACTAGTATTAAAAGCAATTAGTTAAAATTAAATTCAATTTAAATTAACTATACCTTAATCCATAAGTCAAGCAAGGTTTCTTTTTTCCAAGCCAATAATTATCAGATATGCAGACATAGTCAACATTTTTAAAGAATTTATCTTTCTCACTAAAAACTAGTTCATCTAGACCTTCCGAACCAGATTCTTCCATGCCTTCAAAGCAAAACTAAAAGAGGGGAAATAAACAGAATACATAAATGTTTTTTTATGAGTTAAAACGAAATAAAAAAAAATCACTCTTAAAGAAATAATTTATAAATGTAGTAAGGAATGAAACGTTCCCTGGTCATGATAATTTGTGCTTTTTATTTCCAATATGGTCATAACATTTTTTTAATTGATCAAACTTTACTATTAAAAGTTTAAAGATGTTATTTCAGAGAAATTTTTTGTACTATGTATAATGCCTTGCACAGACATTATTAGGTGTTTACTTCTACAACAAAAATAATCATCTAGCATTTTTATTTAAAAATTAATGGGATATATTTTTTGATAATTACATTAATTTTTTTGAAAATAATTCATTCATTAATTTAAATAACAAATATCACACTAAACCATAAAAAAAGAAACTGAAGGAATTAACAAAATAATTTAAAATTAAAACTGCTAAGGAAGGTTTTATAAAATAAATGCCATTGAAAATAGATTAACTGTTGTTTGTGAGAGGCAAAAATGAAGAAACCCTTTGTGGAGAATCCTTGATGTCAAATGCTTGCATAATGTACAAAGAACTTTTCAGAAATTTTTTCACGGATCAACAAAGATGACTAAAATATTGAATCTTTCTTAAAATTATACTTCAGTTTTTGATTGATATAAAATGACATAATAACAAGCATATATCTTGAAACTTGTTTGCTAACTTGCCACAGTCTAATAAATGGCACAAAAACTTCCAGTAAGTCATAATGAAGCATAAAAATAAATAACTTATTTGATTTCCTAAAAATTAGTTTTATAATTAGCAAAATTTTCCTATAACATTTTTTTTTTGTGCAGATTCTTTTCAAAGCCATTCTTTAATATAGTTAAAAAATCTTATAAAAAGCCATAATCTGAAAGCCACAATCTTACTAAAGCTTTTAAACATTATCACCAAGGAAATTAATCATTGCAAAAGATACCACTGATAAGATTACTAATATCTGCATTTCTTAATAAATTGAAAGTGCAAGTAACCAGCAATTTTTTTTGTCACTTTCAGAAAAGAATATACTTATTTCTCATTAAAATTAATTTTAATTAATTTTTCTTATAATAAAGATAATTTATAAGGAATAAAATTCTATACTTATTAAAAACAAAAAGAAGCCTGTTATACAAGTCCATTCTTTGAGGAAAGTGAAATCTTACCACAAAGAATGTATACTTTTATATCAATAAATCAATTATTGAACTATCAATTATTAAACTCTTTCTCAAAAAATAAAGCACTTACTTTTAAATTCACAGGTAGTTCCTTTCCAGTCTTCCTGTAAGCAGTAATTGCATGTAACCATCCCAAAACAGGACCTTTATCATCAGTAGCACCACGCCCATATAATTTTCCATCTTTTTCAGTTAATACAAAAGGCTCGGTATCCCAGCCATCTTCCTACCTCATACAAAGCATTTATTATTATAAAAATGATTAAATTCAAAATATTTATTACTAGATTCAAAGTAGATATAAAATTGAAATATTATAAAATATAATTTTTTTATCGATAAACAATAAGTAATTATCAAATGTAAAAGATCCAATTAGTAAAATTAATTATCTCATAAATTTATTCTATTGCATAAGTAAATATTTTTTAATTAAATACTCTGAAAAAATTTGGCATATTATTCTCATTACTAAAAGAATTTTTCTTAATGTACAAGAATTAAAATTTACAGCAGACAATTCATGATGTACTATATATTACAGAATATAAGTCAGTATTGATATAATCTGGTATGCTGGTTTCCTCCCCTTCAAAAGTTAACTAAAAATTCAACCTTTGTATATAACCAGAAATATATATATATATATTAATCCTACATCTTTCAAAATATCTCGTCATATTTCAAGTATGTAAAGCAGCTATTTACTTTATAACAGCAATTGGAATATCTTAAAATCAAATACTCGAATATCAATGATGATTTTTCTCTTTTATTACAAGAGACAATAAAATAATACACGTAGAATGAAATGGAATGAAAATGACTCCTAGTTATGAACAAGAATTTGAAAAATGAGTTTATTTGATAATAAGTTAAGAATAAAAATTTATTCTTTTCAATTTTATGCCAACAAAATTAATGATTTCTTTCAACAGGATGATATTATCTTTTTAAAAAACACACAATTATCAAATTAGATATAAATTATAAATACAATAAGAAGCATTTCCATTAGAATATCAGAAATGCTAAGAATAAATTCATTTTTCAGTTAATCAAAACCTAACTAAAAATTGCAAAAGTCTTGTAAAAAATTTCATAAAATGATAAATACAAATAGGACCAAAATAAAATATCATCAATTCTTTAAATATGATTAATTGGAATTTATTAATGGAAAAGTACCAAAGTATATTCACCTTGTTTGCAGGTTGAACATCCAAATGGCCATATACACAAACAGTTTTCTTTTTAGGATCCTCTCCTAAAGTACCTAACAGAATAGGTGGTAATGGCAAAGTAGTACCATTTGGCAATGTTTGACTGCCAACATCAACTAGGCTGACTTTAGTTCCTTCATTTTCTAAATACTGAAAAGATGAATAACTCTCTAGTTATAGTTATCTTTCACAGCCCAATTAACATTTATAAAGAATGAAATGTTTTTAAATGTTACAGATATGTAATTCATTTTATTTATTTAGTAAAAATAAGAGTGAGAGAAAAGAAAATGTAAGAATTCATTATTAGAGATAAGAACATATACCTTTGCAACCCACTTAACCATTTTTACAATCTCTTCTCGAGTCTCTGGCCATGCTGATACACTTTTGATTGCTACAGCTTCCCTCAAAGAATCAATATATTCTTTCTGATGTTCATCAATATACCTAGGAAAGGGGAAAAAATTAAAAAGAGATCTTTAATAATAAAAAATACACAAAATAAATATCTCAAAATAAAAGCATTAAAACTTTTAGTAGCTGAATGCATTAAATTAGAAATATAAATTGGAAATCTACAATAATTAATTCATTTTAAAAAGTTTGAAAAAAATTTAAATTGAATCATTGGAAAAAAATTTAAATCATTGCAGTATAAAGTAGAACTATCCATGATTTTTTTTTTTCCATTTTTTAAAGAGTATTTAAAAAGAAAAACATTCTTAAAAATTTTAATCTGTTTTGTGTTTATTTAAAATTTAAATATCGTTTCTATATATGGTGAATAAAATTTTAAAGCAATGACAAAGTAAGCTTTACTTAAAAATCTCATCCATTGTATTTTTCGATAGAGATGTCAAACAGAAATCCACAACTGTCAAGAGCAAAATGACAAATGACTCAAAATCAGATGGGAGTTCCGAATACCAAGTGTTATCTTGCCAGAAGCGAAACGATACGTAGGTGCAAGATAGCAGAAGTCACAACCATGCCACACTCAAAATCAGCGGACTTTCTGTTTAAAACAAGAATACATAAATCGGAATTTTATGAAAAAAGGGGAGAAAATTACAATTTGAAAAGTAAATTGTTTAACGATAAAGAAAAAAACAATAAATAATTTTTTTTTTATTTGATAGTTTTTTTTTTTTCAGGTTAGTTCGGTTTTTGTATTCAAATCTGAAATTCGACTGAAATGGGAATCCACTTCCGGTATATTTATCTTCTGTCGAATTATTTGAAAATACATTTCAATATGTTGAAAGAAGCTGAAATTAAAGTAATTAAGAAAATTAAAGTAAAATATTTCTAGAATTGTTTTAAAGAGCATATACTTATGGACGCCACAAATTTAATATAGCTTATCATATTGTTTTCTCATAACATCATCTTTTAAATTTGGATGAAATAAAATATTTGCTTTAATTGTCCTAATATCAAATTTTGGACTACTTAAAAAAATCTTATTCATATGGGGATTCTACTTCATTGAATTTTAATTCTAATGATTCATTCCTTTTGAAATTTAATATAGGCTTCCTTTCCTATGTTATTCAAGTAACTTAAGGAAATAAATGTAAAATATACTGAATTTTAAATAAGAAATTTCAGTGAAATTGTCATTTTATGAAATAAAGAATCAAAATTATTTTTTCAGATTAATGACTGAAGGACTCTTTTATTAAATCTTGAAGGTTATTTCACCGGAAGTGATAAGTTATATCTGTAAAATAGAGTTTGAAGGTGTACAAATTCACTACAAAAATTAAATAATTCGTTTTGATTATAAATTCTATTCTAGTTCTATATCAAACCTGATTTAAATGCAAAAAAGTACAGAATTCAATTGTTTTTAGAATTTAGAGATGTTTGCAACAAAGATGCACGGTCCCTTCAAGTCGATGGTATCTAGAAAAATGGTCACTCTTTGATATAATATTTGCTCATATTTAATGGAGTTTCATAAATGATTGTTACATAATTTATTTTAAAATTCTTACTAAATTTCATTTGGAAGAAAACTTTCAAAAAGTTTATGAAGTGTGCTATTAAATGTAAATGGCGCACTCATTTATCGTACATATTAGCTTAAAACATAGGCAAGAATTTTGAAAACAGTTCTTGTCATGAACCAAAATTATAAATTTTGTAGTTTTAATTATTTAATCTTAATTAATCGAATATATTTCTATTTTTAGATTAAAATGTTGCCCTTTTGTAAGCGCCTCGAAGTCCATAAATAAATTTGTTTCTATTTGGTGGCAAATATTTTCATGATCCGGGAATGAAGAGTTGAAGTGTAGACTTGTTATTATTTTAATTAAGTATGCCAGCAATAAAAAATTATTGTTTAAGCTGTTGAAATTTTCTACATTATAACTGTGTTCCACTTGCTATTCATTTGTTATATTATTTTGCCAAAATAACACTCTGATTTCAAAGACTGTTATTATTATATTGTATGTCAAAAATTGCGGCTTTTGCGCATACAGTTCAAGAATATCACTGACAGTCGGGAAAATTATTTAGCAGAAGAATCTACTGTTGTGAAGAGGATTAATATCTTTATAATCACATTAAAAGGTTAATAGCATATTATCAGTTAAGTAACCAGTTGCAATAAATATTTTGAAATGGCGTCTTATATGTCGCCTCAAACTATGGCAGTCTGTATGTGTTTTTATTTACCATGAAATACTCTCCTTTCAGTTAATATTTAAGATTGAAATGGGATCATTATATATAGCAATTATGCATTGTTATAGATTGGAGCTAATTTAACAATAAAGATCATGTAATGTTTTAATTTCTGTTAAATGATTAAAATTTCTCATGGTATTCACTTATGCTTTTTTTATTAATATTTACTTTAATTAGTGTAAACATTTAATCAATCTTAAGAACAAGTATGTTTTGATAACAAAGAATAATTATCTCAATCAAATCATATTGGATAAATTATATTCAATTCTGAAATATGAATTATTGATTTATTTGCATTTTATGAAAAATTTTCATCGTTTTGAAAGCTTATACTTTGATAAGTAGACATAATTTTAAATCAGCCTTTTTAGTCCTGCAAATTTTCTCTGACTAATCTTATGTGTACTTTATGATTGGCTTTTTAACTAATAAAAGTAAACACTAAACAAATTATATATTTATTTGATCTCATTGCATTATTTATGGCTAATTATTTATTGTAAATTATTATTACTTTTAACAAGTAGACAGTTACCAAATTTTTTAATGGGTTCTAGAGCACAATTAATTTATATGATCTTTGCTAATGTCGATACTGCAGACTGTCTTATACCATTTGAATTTATAAATTTTATTACTAGATTAAATTTAAATTGTTAATAAATTTTTACAATATATTTTTATATATTTAAAGTCATGAAATTATCAAACACATTTCTCAAGAAACAATTATTTCTTTTAATAAAATGTGAGCTATGAATATACTTTTTTAAAGATTAAATTTCCTATAGCATCAGATTGTTTATATTCACACGCATATACCTATCATAGAATTATAATCCAAAGTAAAGAATATTAGTTATGCTATATATTTTATATATTCTTGATTATGACTTATTAATAACCATGTATTTTTATACTGGGATAGTAATATTGTTGGCTTAAATGTTCACTAATTATATTCAATAGTATTATTACATGTGATTGATATTAATATTTACCAGTTAGTCTTTCACTTTTATAATTTGGTTGAGAAATGTGTTATTGACCTTGAAAAGTCGCATTGAATAAACCTTTTGCAATACTTACCCGATCCTAGTTATGATGAGGGCTTGTATCTGTCCAAGAAAATCTAAAAACCTTTTTCATTTTGATTACTTGCAGGTTGATTTTCTTTTATGAATTTCATTTTTGTGTGTGAAATTGTATAATAGAGAATATATGAATTTATTAGCACTTTAAGTATCCTTTCTTTTCCAATTGCTCTTTCATAACATATTCATTAACATGTTAACTTATCTGGTTAATTAAATTAAATGATACAAATAAATCAAAAATTGTAATGATTTTTTTTTGTAGAGGTTGGTATATTGAACTTTATTTTTCTTTATATATATATCATTTTTTCCTGATTTTTTTCTGAAATATCACAATATACTATTATTGTGTCTAGGAAAACAGAAACTGAGGCTGATTTTGATTATTTGAGAATGTTTATTCTTTTTATCATCAATATTAATAATATTAGTTTATCTATTATAGAAATTAATTATAATTTTCTTTGTGAGACTATAAAGAAATATAAATTAGGATTTCAGTTCATAGTAAAAATATAAAATAAAAAGATTTGCACATAGGTAATATTTTTAAATATAAACTGTTATTATAGCTGTAAATAAAGTCTACTTGTGTAATGTGAAAGGTACTTTGTAATCTCATTACTTATTAACTGTAAAAATTTCTCTCAGTGTCTATAATATATTGTAACAGTCTCTTCAATCAAAAAGTATTTAGATTTTATAAATTTTCTATAAAAATTAATGAAATCATAAAATATATTTATATAGAATATTTTACGTTTCCTGTTTCAAATTTTTTTAATATTACAATTATATTAAAAGCACCCAATCTTTTTTTTTAAAATTATTTTACTATTTTCTAACTTATGAGGAAATCCTATACTTTATGGATAGTGAATTTTTATTACTTCATTAATTCATTGCTCTAAAAGTTCTAATTTCTCCAAAAAAATTGATAAAACCATTTGAAAACTTAAAATTTTCTTTGACTAATGCAAGCTAATTAGTGTTGGAAAACCTTATATTAAATGAATTTGACATTTCTAGATTTTAAAAACAAAATTCATCCTTAAAAACTTCTCTGCTTCTAATATTTGATTAGCAATTTTTTGAAATCCAATTTCATTAGTATTTTATATAAAGAGAATGTTATTTCTATACATTTTGCATTTAATCCCTGATAATATATGATTCACATTAAATTATTATTAGAATAATGATTCATAATTACAAATCTTATTGGTTTTCAAAAGGAAGAAATCTATTTTGGATCAATGTAAAATATAAAAGAAAGAATATTTGGTGATTGCAATAAATTATATTATAAAGAAATTGGATTTTTTTTCTCATTTCATTATTAATTTTATTCATCTCTTAATTCATGTATAATGAATCTGCACATTTTTTTGTAGTCCCATATTATTTTTTTTTTCATTATTAATTATGTATGGCAAATTCTGGATGCATGAAATTGTTCAGTGCATTACTTCCGCATGTGAGAGAATTTTCTTATTTCAATTTGTAACAATAAAATAATACATCGAAAAAATATTTTCAAGATATATTAATTTTATAAAATACCTATTTTATAGGAAATTATTACATTGAAAATATTCAAGTGGTCTTATTTAAAATATGTTAAACAATGTTATAGTTCAGAAATTAAAAACAAAATTCCATCACAAATGTTTGGTATAACAATTTAATTACCTTGGCATAATTTCATTAATAATTTCAGTTTTCTTATTGAAAAATGTAAAATGTTTTTTTACTAATACTATTAGTGATTGTAAGCTCATTTCATAATAAAAGAATTAAATTGCATAGAAATTATTTAAAAAGTGGGTATCACATAATTGTTTTTGTGTAAATTCTTTTGCATAAAAATAATATTGCATCAACTTTTGCAGTCATTTTTAATGTTTCCGTGGATGAAAGTGTTGAAAACTAATTTTTCTACTCAATGATATTTAAATAACATGTAAATTAATATCAATGAAATATTTATTATAGTGTGATATCCATTACAAAAAATCTTTTATTAAAATTTTTGAGGCTGCTTTTTTTTAATAATTATTAACTATGACAGTTCAAAAAAAAATCTCTTGTTAAATGTTTGTTTTTAAGATTTTGTTTCTTTCTTACATATCTATTTTAAAAATTTCAACTAGGATGAAGTAGTTATATTTCAGAAAATCTCTCTTTTATACTGTTACTTGGTAATTCTAACAAATATATTTTCATTTTAGGTGATGGAATTCTACTATTTTTGCAAAATTTAATTTCAGATGCTTTCTACTTAAAAACATTGAAGTTTTCAATTATGAATCCTAAAAAATGTATTCATAAAATTTAAATTTCACAGTCCATGGCTAGTAGTGCTGATTCCAATGGCTATAGTTCAGATGAGGAGGTTTTACGTCCTGTTGTGAAGCGTAAAAAGAAATCAAAAAATATTATTAGTACAAGTGAATCAGAAGATGAAGACAGTGACATTGAAATAAAGCCGAAAATAATTGGAAAACCATTGAGATGTGAAAGTGAAGATGAAAATAGTAATAATGAAGTAATCTCTTCTGGGTCCGCTCTAAAAAATGGTAAGTTTTTTCCTCTTTATTTTGAATGTTGCTAACTTGTGAGAAATTAATTTTAATTTATGGGAACAGGGAACCTCTTGGCTTTACCAAATCATCAAATGCAGGTTTGATTCTGCTATTTTCTTTCATGACATATCTGTGTGGTAAGTAAACAGACAGTTATTAAATCCTGTGCTTAGGATTTTCAATTTTTTCTCTTGCTCATTATTCAAATATTTGATTTTAATCAGTATATAAGTTTTCTTTTTTTTTTAAACTTTTGTGCAGTACTGTCCTGTGTCTTTAAATTACAGCTACTGGAAGTTGATCGACAAGCCAAAGTGAATGCACCACTAAATAATTTTCTTTATTGACTTGACTTGTGTTAATAAGATATGCTCTTGTGAATTTCTGAAGATCTTTAGTTTTCATCTCGTATAGATGGGTAATGTTGAAAGTGTCAGGATTCCACAATTCTTTTACTGTTCTAGTATCAGAAAACATAGAATTAGCTACTAAGATTTACTTTCCTTTAAAGAAATCTTTGTTATATGTCTTATAATAGTCCACCCTAAATGTGTTTCTGTTGTCACTAAACCATGAGATAAAAGATTTGTTATCATGGTAAACTGGAAACAAATATAATTAAGCTTTTACTTGCATTCTCTATTTAAATTGCCATTGATTATAGTGTACATTATTGACTTTATTGTAAATCATGTGTGTATCAGCATATCAGCTAAGTGTGCCTGTTATGTTATAATCACATGAAATAGTAATAGTAATGTTGTTGGCTTTGATCAATAGATTAGATTGAAGCTGCTGAGCTTACTAACAAAAGTAAAAATTAAAAAAATCTTTTGATTTTTTTTGCTTTGATTTATGTATAAAAAATTTTAATTGCAAACAAAACATGCACATTTTACTTTTTCATATTTTGTTCTAAAGATTTTGTGTGGTGTATGATCCATTTTAGAAATATGTGCTTGCTTCTCTGTTTCCTAGATATGTTTTATCATTTGAAATTGTTTTGTAATTATTATATGCTATTGTTCCTTTATAAATTTAAGTTGAGAGAATTTCTTGTTTTAAATTTAGAAAAATAAATATATGACAAATGTATATATTTAATGTCATTATTGTATTAACACCTTTTATCGCTATGAAAGGTGAACCAATTTATTTACTGTAAGATTTTAAAATATATACATATATATGTAAACTAAAAGTTTTTTAAATTTAAATTTTTTTTAAATTTAAATTTTTTTTAAAGTTTTTGCCAAATTTCATAAAAAATTTTAAATTATTTAACACAACTGCATTTATTTATATAGCATAATTTTATTTTTATTTTACAAACACCATTATACCACCTCTATCATATTTTTATATTAATAAAGTTTAAAATCTGTGATGCATTTGATATTTCTTTTGTGTATGTTTAATTTTTTTTCTCCTGATTTACTTTATTTTGGTTGTTTAGCTATAGTTTGTAGGATTGTAAAATTTATTTTATATTTTTTGTAGATATATTTAAAATGTTTCATTGGGAGAGTTATAAGAAAACATCAGAATGTATGTTACTTGCATATCTATTTAATTTCATTTTTTATTATGCATTCAGAAAACAATTCATTTCTGGTTAATATGATATCATTATTATAATTAAAATTATATTGTGTTTTAGCATAAAAATGTTAAATGATATGTGTTTTTTTTTTTTAATAAAAAGAAATTTTAGGCCAATTATATTATTACAAATCATGGTATTACAAATTTTTAAATTTCTGTTTGTTACATTTGTGCATTAAGTGCGGTGAACAGAAAAAGGGCAGGGGAGAAAAGACAGTTATTTAAATTTTAAGTAATTTTGCATGTTACAGATCTAAAATTTATATTTTAGATCTGTAACATGCAGTTAATATAACATTCAACAAATGTTATATTAACTACATGATGCACATTGTTTAATATATATAACTTGTGTAAATTGTTAAGTTTATTTTTAAAAAAACTATGCGAATTAATGTTTTTTCTGTTATTAAATATTATTATACAGTTACAATATATTACGTACAGTCTCTTATTTAATTAATCAAAAATTTTAATATAAAATTTTTACTGTGATCAGTACATTACATGTACAAGAGAAATTATAAATATTTTTTGAATTTTTTTTACAGGTAATGAAACTTCAAGTGACCTAAATGAAAATGATCAAGCAGAAAAGTGTGCAATTTGTTTGAGTAAATTCTTAGGTCAAGATATTGCTACTCCTGAAACTTGTGACCATGTTTTTTGCTTAGAATGCTTACAGGAATGGGCCAAGGTACAAATGGCAAATTTTATTATTTTTTAATACTCAAAATATACATGTATTTAATATGTGGAATTTGTAATTTAGTAATTTTATTTATTAACTTATTACACTTTACATATTATTTCTAATATTTGAATTTTTTTTAATATTTAATGCTACTTGATGTATTTATTGAATTGATAATTGTTTCATATTTTTCAATTTTCATCTAGAATGTCAATACATGTCCCATTGATCGACTTAAATTCAATTTAATCTTAATACGTCATCATAAAGAAGAAAAAATTATAAAGACAGTAAGTATTCCTTGAATTATATTATAAATATATCAATGAAGTTGAAAGTATGTATGTTGGCTATAGGATGACCGTTTGACTTTGATATACCAAATTTAGTGCATATATATTTTGATAGAAAGGAGTGTCCATCCTGGTGTATCTGTTCCTTCCATCTTTTTTAAATTTTAATAAAAAATTAAGCTTAATTTTGGCACTTTTCTGCAATAATTTCTAAAAAATATTACATTAAACAAGTTTTACATTATTTCAAAATTTAGAACATAGAAACATGTTTTTAACTAGACCAAATGATTAGTTGTGTGTGTTTTTCTAAATTTTGAATTTTTTTTAAAATTTTATTTACTTATTTGCTTTCCTCCTGATTTCTAGATATATATTGCAACGTTAATTTGTTGTTTAAACCATTGCATATTTAATCACATTTTTCTTCTGCCATTGAAATTCAAAAAAAGAATGCTTAATATCTATGGAGTTTACAAAACAGTGTGAAGTTACAGCATTGCAAAATTTAGGAATTTACAAAAAAAATATGAAATTACAACCTGACATTAACAAAAAAAATTTAATTAATTTAAAATATTCTATAATTTCTTGTATAAATTATTTTTTTGTAATTATGTATGTTGGTGTCTAATTTTTAAAAGAATAGAACTTCAAAATAAATGCAATAAACTCTTTAAAAAACTGAAAATAAATTTGAAATATTGTATTCTGTTACTTAAAATTTTAATGGAATCCATCACTATATTAATGAAGGACGTTTAAAAGTGATTTGTTCAATATCAAACATTTAATGTGATATTGTATAAAATCATTTTTTTTTTTTTTTTTTTTTTTGTTTAGAGGGACGAAATAAATTAGTTTTATCGATAAAATAATAATTGCTTCTATGATCACCCATAATCAGTGTGTTTTCTAAAAATAATGATGTTTTATTTGTTTAATACTATTAAAATCCTTTATTCATAATATTGTTTCTATTTTATTATTTTTAGATTATCATCAACAATTCAACACTGCCATCATATTCAGATTCTGAGACTGAATCAGTCTCACAGACCCTAGAGCCACTTGTTCAGAATTTATCAAGTTCTGCTTTCCGTCTCTATCGATCTATCAATAGTAGAAGAACCAGTTCAGGAATTGATTACTGTGATTTATGTGGGAGAGATAAAGATGAAGCCCCTGTTTTAAGGTGTCATGAGTGTAGAAAAGCATTTCATCTCTATTGTATTTCATCTTCATTGGAATCCAGTGGATCTGATCCTTGGAAATGCCCTGATTGTGTAAATGATACTGCATGGGACAGACATTGTCAAAGTAGGTTTTTTTTAAAAAAATTGTTACCTTAAACAATAATTTAAAACCATTCATGCACTGGATCCATATTTAGAATATAATTTAAAGCCCAAGTGAATTGTACTTTTTGGAAAGTAATATCTCCCCAATAATTGCAGTTTTACCTGTTTAGATAAACTACTTATTTAAGCTGTTGTTTATATAAATGAGTTGAACTTGTTTTGTTATTATTATCTATAAAAATTAAAGTTATAATATTATAAACAAATACTTCTAATTGAATGTTGTAAAGTCTTTTTTAAATTTTGTGTAATGGATTCATGCATGTTGATTTATTATAAAATATGTCTGTATAAAGATAATTCTTCAAACACAGTAAAAATAAACACTTCAAACCATATAACGATAATTCTTCAAACAACTGCTATGTGTAAACTACTATGAAAAGTTCTTGTACAACAGAAAAAAAGATAATCTTGAAAAAATGCGACCTGAGTCTTTAATGTAAACATTAAAGAACATTAATTTGACTTGCATATTGATTGTTACAACAAATTATGTAATGAAACTGAAAATGTGAAGGACAGAATATGGAATTACTATACTTATTATTTTCTGTTTAGAAAAATGAATGATCTTATGCTTGTAATTTTTTTTTACAATAATTATATAATGTTGGTTATTGGTAACAAAATATTTGAAGTATTATTTCTTTATTCAAGATTTATCATCTTCTGCTTTTCGGCCTTATCGTGCATTGAGTGGTAGCCATAGAACTCAATCTCCTACTAATTCAAATTTAAGATCAAAGAGATCTGTAAATAAAGAATTCAGAAGGTTGCGCCGGGTAAGATTATATGTTTCATTTCATTTTAATATTTCCATTTAGAAATTTTTTAAGTAAAGTATTTTATTTATTTTAATCTTTATTTTGCTTCAGGGTTTCTTATATTTCGAAACATACTTCAGGAATTCTTTATCATCTTCAGATTCATCAGATGAAGAAACTGATCACAGATCTGTTCCTTCTAGATTATATCAGGTATTCTGTAGCTGATGTATAACTTTCATTCAACTATAAATAATACTTTTTATATAAGGGTGTTTTTATTTGTTAATAATTAAATTTCAACTTCTTATTTTTACCGATGATATAATTGCATTAATATATTACTGATAAATATTTTATTTTGTTTGTTATGTCTGAATATAGAGAAGCAGGGTTCACTTGAAACTGATGGGACCATAATAAAAATGTCATAATTCAAAAAATTTAAATAAAGAAAAACTAGATTTAAAAATGAATACTACAAAAAAAAGCGATTTTTTTTTTTTTTTTTTTTTTACTACATTATGGCAGTGAAGATTTATTTTGAAACTTAACTATTTTAATAAATAATGCACGAATAGAAATTAACCTGGAAAAAATTTCGATAAACAATGTTATTCATATATAATAGGCTCAAATTGTATCAATAAGAATTTGTGGTGACATCTTAATAAGCCAGTACCTACCACTAAACATCGGTGGCCATTTTTGTATAGTGGATAAGTTACTGGCTTACAAACCCAAAGGTCCCAGGTTCGATCCTTGGAGGAATTCAACCTACGTATTGGCACAATTCTGCCAACATATACGCCAAATTGGTGACCTTGGACATGATGAATTTTCAACAGCTCTCATGGCGCCATCTCTCCATCAGCAACACAAAGTCGTCAAACTCACTTGATGCAGCAGCAACGCAAAGTCGTCAGACTCACTGGACGCAGCAACGCAAAGTCGTCAGACCTACTTGACGCAGTAACACAAAGCCGTCAGACTCACTTGACGCACC
The DNA here is from genome assembly GCA_026543055.1 of Argiope trifasciata. Classification (NCBI taxonomy): domain Eukaryota; kingdom Metazoa; phylum Arthropoda; class Arachnida; order Araneae; family Araneidae; genus Argiope; species Argiope trifasciata. The sequence continues at coordinate 1,111,660 of JAPMOQ010029938.1, forward strand.
AACGCAAAGCCGTCAGACTCACTTGACGCACCTACGCAAAGTCATCAGACTCACTTGACGCAGCAGCAACGCTCATATACTAGCCATAACGCTTGGCGCAATAAAATCGTTCATCTCTCAACTGAACAAACTATTGTGTTGAGTATTGTGGTGACATCTTAATAAGCCAGTACCTACCACTAAACATCGGTAACCATTTTTGTATAGTGGATAAGTTACTGACTTTCAAACCCGAACATCACAGGTTCGATCCTTGGCGGAGTTCAACCTACGTATTGGCACAATTACACCAACACATTCGCCAAAAATTCTATATTGCTTGCATCTGCACAATTTTTAAGGGTAATATGGGTTTTAAAAATTCTTATCTAGATATCACTGAAAACATTTGGCAGTGATATATTTAACTAACAAAATTAATTTTAAAGTATGTTTTTTTTTTTTTTTTTTTTTTTAGTAATTAAGTTTTTGCTTTGAATTAGCTTTTTACAGGTTTATATACAATTTATTGTTTGTTATTTTTTTTTTATAATTTGTATAATCAAGTAGTAAAATATAACGAAACAACCTTTAAATGTGTTTTGAATGATTAATATTAATATGATATTTTTTTAAAAAATGAAACATATCAATGATCAGACAAAAGAATAAGTGAAACAATGAAAAACATTATATTAGAGCTAAATATGAATGCAAATGAAAATGGAAAACAACTTTTTGTACAAAATGTTGAATTTTATTTTTGTATTCCACGGAACTTTTCAAAGCTGCTATTCAAATGCTTTTTTTTTTCATTAATTCCATTGGCTTTGTTGCTCACCATATTATATATATCAATTAAAGAATTAATGGCAATTACTCAAAAAATTATGGTAATTTTGATTAGACTGGACCAAGTTTGACAATATTGCTCAGAAGAATGATAACATAAGGCCACGATTAAATAGGATTTCTTTACACTTTTATTTACAATACATTTCTGTTAAAAAGAAATTCACCTTTTTTTCTTTCCCCCCCCCCCCTTCATGGATATAAATAATTTACATAAGCATCTTTTATTTATGTTGTATCTTATTTGCAGAAAGGATTATTTTAATTTTGCTTATAGATTTTTAGAAATTTTTGAAAATTTTTCCATTTTGTATGAATTTATATGATGCTCTTAATTTAAAATGTTAAATAGAAATTATTGATATGAGTTTTGATGTATTGCTCATTATGTCTGTTGTATGATTGCTATATCCAAAGATAAACTTTTTATTATAAATAAGTATATTTTCAAATTAGTACAAATAAAATTTTCTTTCTTAATGAAATTTCCTTTTAATGCTTCCAAAATAAAACTAGGCTGAAGTTAATCCAATCCATTTTTAACTGAAATAAGATGAAACAAAATACTAATAATTCATTCTGTTTCAATATTATAATAAAAGAAAATACAAATGAACAATGAAAAAAAGGAATTTCTGATTATTAGAATTAAAGAGATTTAAATTCACCATTTAAACAGTTAAATTATAATTTAATCCTGTATAATATTTGTGTAGAAAGTGATTGTTTCGATATTTTTTGCATTGCATTTTATTGGTAAGTTTTTAGATAATGATATTTATGCTGTAAAATATTGTCAGTAGATTTCATCATTTCAGCCATTTATTATTGAAACATAATTTTAATTTATATCATTGAAAGTGTTGTCAATTCTCTGGTTTTATCTTTCTTTATTAGAAAGATGTTGTTATACAGTATAATATTTAATAATTGAATTAAGTAACAAAATTTTTAAATATTTTTTTGATATCCTTTGCAGCGGCCTGTAATTTCATCAATTGCAAAATCTCGATGTCCTTTATTGAGTAAAAGAAGGAATGAAGTATGCCGTGCCCGTAATCAAGCTTTGGTCTCAGCAGCAGCTTCGGCAGCTCCAGAATCTAGACCATTGTTCAATGGTGATTCTGATGATGGTTTAAATGATTACAGGTGATAATTCTTATAGGAGATTGTTATTGTCTGTCTGCAATATGTTTAATTAGAGCTCATTATTCTATACTCCTGATTTAACTGAAATGTCTTTAATTTTGGTAAAACTCTGGATAAAAGTTCTGCATCATTTAAACATTATAAATAAAAACAGAATTAATCTTTTTATTAGGATTTCGAAATTTGATTTATAAGCTACGATTCATTTTATTTCTTACTAGCCGCCTTTGGCGACCAGCTGGTTCGCCATGAGTAAAGCTTTCTAAAATGTTCAATTAAATCACATATTCATTAGCCTTGAAGTAATTCCGGGCATTGATTGACCTGAAATTAATATTTTCTTTAAGATGATGGACGGAAAGTTCTAAAAGTACACCTTTTCCTAATAAAATTCATTAATTTTATAATCAGTCAGTTTTAACCATCGGTTATGCTTCCAAAATATTAAAAAAAAATTCAATGATGTTGCCAAAATATTAAATATGTTTTTTTAAAGAAAGCGAGAAAGTGAAAAAATTTATTGAATTAATGATACAGATATTGCAAACGATTACATAAATATGCCATTAAGTCGGGATTTCAATGCATATCCTGTCTAAATTCAATCAGGTTTACCGTAAATAAAGAAGATTTATTGAGTTAATGATATAGATATAGCAAACGATTGTAGAAACCTTTGCTTTGCATTTATTTTTTAAAGAAAATATCACATTTTATATTTATTTTATTTTATCCAGTCAAGTGTTAAAAGTATCATTTCTTTAGACTTGATTTACGATGATTGTTTTTTTTTTTTATTATTTCAACTTCCGTCATTATTTTCTTTTATTTATTCAGTCACGTGCTCAAAAAAACATGGTCAAAATATTTCTTTAAAAATTTGTTAAAAATAGAGGCTTAAGGTATACATTAAAACACTGATACCATTAGAAAGCTAATTTTTTTATCTTTAAATTGATGTAAAAATCCTGTTTGTGCAATAATATTTTCGGAAGTTATAGCGGAAAAACGTCAAAATTTCGCTTAAATTTTAATTAATTCAAATTCTAATTAAAAATTCGAAAAAAGGGCTCCGAGGTGCACATTCCGGACCTCCAAGGTATACATGTACCAAATTTGGTAGTTGTAGGTCCAACGGTCTGGCCTGTAGAGCGCCAACACACACACACACACATTGAGCTTTATTATAAGTATAGATATGTGTAGTAGAAGCTTTATAAGGCAGATAACATCCTCACGATTGAGTGATCACTTTTTCTTGTGGTCATGTTATCTAGCTACCAACCCAAAGGCTGCGAGTTTGATCTTAGCTATTGCCAATAGCAACGTTGGTGATCCAGGACAATGAAAATAAATATAAATGCTCAACCTTCATTCGGCTGTTGTGGCATCCTCTACCCCAAAAAAATTTAATAAAATTGCAAATAATCTACCAGTAAATAAAAAATGGTGATAAATAATCAGCCAATGAAATAAATAAAAACTGAAGCTGATAAATAATCCACTAGTGTAATCATTCCACTCGCTATCACCAATCGTTATATACATTTTATATAGGCATTTGCTCTGAAATTGTACATTTTGAAATTTGAAAAATTGGCAAGAATTATTTCATTCATTTGAAAAAATGTTGCGCTGTTTTAATTTTGTGTTTATCTCTATAATATTCTAACATTATATAAACTTTTTATGATTTTTTTCTCTATTTTTCTCTGTTTTTCCATTGTTTCGTAAGCACTTTTATTTGATTTTTTTTAAAAAATTATTTAGAGTTTTTTTACATATGTATGGCAATGCATTCTTTTAATATTTTGAGATATTATTATATATTTAATCAACATTTTTAAATTCTCGATTTTGTTTAAATCGATTTAAAATGAATTTGTCGGCGGTCAAAATTTCTTGATAAAGGTAAAAAAGAAGAAAGTGTATAAAATTTTAAAAAATTATTTTTAAATATATTAATTAAAAATTCTTTTATTGAATTTATATAATTTTCTTCCATTTTAAGAATTGCTTCTCTTTATCTGTGAAACTTCCAGTGTTAATATCTTAAGTGCTGAATTTATTTGCAATTAAAAAAAGGAAGAATATAAATCTATTATTTAAAAAAAAGGAAGAATATAAATCTATTATTTAAAAAAAAGGAAGAATCCATTTTGTGTGTTTTGTCAACAAATGTATAAAATATTTAAATTTCTGAAAAGATACTTGTATCTTAATCTTGTTTAACTCCTATTTTCTATCTTCTATTGGTCAATATTACATTATTCAAAAAATTTTATTTAAGAGATCTGAATCCCTCTTTTTTATTTGACTACTCTAACACATGACTCTTAAAAAATTGCTGATTCTGTAATTCTCATGTTGCAAGCCAATGGTGGGGGGGGGGAGGAATCCCTATAAGAATTATTTAGTGGAAACAGTAAAGGAAAACTTCTCATGCTTCCATTCTTATGTTCAAATGCTAATAGAAATCTGCTTTTCCTATGTTTAAACCATGCCTATAAAAAAATAAATTGAAATTAAAGCCAATTTTTTTTTTCTACATGTCTACTCATATGCATAACTTTAGAGTATAGAAGAAAAGTTACATGTTATTTAATCGTTTGAGAAAAAAATTAAAGAGCTGATCTATTATTTATATATGACTTACAATATTTTAATTGAGAATAATGTAGTTTTTAGAAATTAAGCTAATTATTAGTTTCTAAGATCAAACAAAATTACAGTTTCCTTTGTTATCGAATTTTTGGAAATTGCTAAATTTTTATTTCAAGGAAATAAAATGAGGAAATTTTTTTCATCAGTATGGTGAAAAAAATTATTTTAAATGATTTAATTTATGGAAATTAAATTATGGATTAATGAAAATAATTTTTATTTTTACATTCCGATAGCTGAAAATTTATTTTGCCATGAAAAAATTCTTATTTATCTGTTAGCGTAGATAAGCTACATCATTATTTATTTATGAAATTAAATTATATATTACTTATGTTACTAATTTTCAAAATTTTTAATAATATATAATTTTGAAATACAGGATGGTTATGATTCAAGTTCCACTTTGAAATGGTCATAAAACGGAAACTACTGGACTAAAGTTTATCGAACTTGGTAATAGTTTAACGGAGGTCATATAAATTTATTTTATGCAAAAAAAAAAGAGAAAGAAATAGACTTAACTCAAGCAGGAAATGGTTCTGTATGCAATATTGTTAAGCAGGATAGAACATTAAGGCATCAATTTCAAATGGATTTAATGGTTTCTGAAACATGTTACAAAGCTTTTTCAATGTGGCATTCGCCATTTTCTGAGAGCAAGTTAAATTGCATTTGTGCATTCTCAACAGTAGCTCTTAGCATATTATCTAAATTGTTTATATTACCATCATAAACACTGTTTTCAAGATAACATGTATTGAACATGCTTTGTAATAGGTTGTAGAAACAGTTAAACACATTTTAAACTTCACAAATGTCTTCATGCTCTATTTTGCTTAACAATGTTCTTACATTCCCATTTCCCTCCTTTTTTTTTTTTTTTTTTTTGCTGAAAAGAAATTTTTATGATTTTTTTTTTAAATTATTACCAAGTTTAGTAACATTTGGTCCTATAGTTTAATTTTGATGACCATTTCAAAGTGGAACTTTAACAGTAAACACCCTGTATATTAATTGACAAAAGTTTTCATGAACACTCCATGTTTTATTTTAACTGGTCATTTTCAGCTAAGCTCCCAACTTTGTAAGAGAAGAAATATAATATTTAATTTATTCTTTAATGTTTACTGAATATTTTCAGCTTCTTATATCTTTTGCATTCATTGAACCTTTTGACAGATTTTGTTCAAATATAGCGTGTCTTAAATTGTACAAGCATGTTTTGAATAACTTACATAACAATGAATAAAATGTTATTTAAAGGAATATTTTGATAGAAAACATCATCTAGTAAAAAAAAAAAAAAAAAAAAAAAAAAACTTAGAATATGCCTTATAAATATAAGAGTAATGCAAGATTATTATTTATTTTGTTAACATTTGAAACAGAATTTAGATCAATAACATTTAAGTTATTAAAAAAATAATTGAAGAAATTAGTCAACAACAATTATCATGATTAATGATGTTTTTAGTTCTATCAGTTGATACTTATTCACAGCAGTTTAACGATGTGACCATTATGTCTATTTCAGACAATTGTCAGTACTCTATACTTGTATTTAATTTGACTCTATTACTATTACTCTATTAATTTGACTCTATTACTTATTACTTTTACTCTATTATTTTTCTTCATGCAGTATTTATTCAAAATGTGTGCTCAATTTTTGAATACTTTGTATTTTTCTTATGTCTCTTTCTTTTTGAAAAAAAAAGTTTTATTTCTGTGTAGATTTATTTTTATTTAGTACTGAAAATAAGTAATTGTGTTATAATATGAAATTATAATGATATATTTTTAAATAGATACTGAAACTTTATTTCCTTTGAATAGGGTAATATCAGCACCTGTTACTGAAAATTTTGATGTGGTTGGCAGCATCCTTGAAAGTCAGACTCTTCTTCATTGCCCTGATGTTCTAACTCTTAGACGAGATGGAACGTTAGTGCGAAGCTCAAAAAGTGAAAGCAGTTCCAGGCGACTTCCTTCTTCTGATCCTTTATCACCAGTGCATAATTCGGAGGATAGTAGTCAAAGTTCCTTTTTAAATTCATCTTCTATTAGTGACAATGCAATATCACCCTTTTTAAACTCTGTCACAGCAAAACAAAGACCACTACACCCAACTCAGAACAATTCGACAAAATATAGTGGCACCCCAAAGCAAGCTTATAGTTGTAGCTCTGCTGGTGCACCCATGGAGAGATCTATGAACTACGATGACAACGCGAGTGCTAGACCATCAGTCGGTGCTAATAGTAATGAACGATTTGGGAATGATCCATATTCTTCTATTGTTCAGAGAAACTTTTGTGCTGCATCTGTTCCTGATGACATTAAAAAAGATGGTCGGGTTTCTAAAAGTCATCATAGTGAAGATGAAGTTGACATATATAGTGATATTGAATCTGTAGGTGAAGAAGATGGTGAAATAAATGAGCGAGTTGATTCTATGAAAATCCATTATAAGTGTGAAGATTCTCAACTGAGCAATCCGAATGAGGGCAGTGACTCGAGTGATAATGAGCTTGTTATTGATGAAGATCAGCAAGTTGATGAAGAGAATGATAAAATGAAAGAGCATCAAGAATCAACCCATTTAAGTGTGGAGACAAATAATAATGATTCTCAAATTCCTTGTGAGGAAAGTGAAGAGAGTAATGTTAGCAGTAATGTAGCCTCTGATGATGATCAATTAATGATTGATACTAATCCACCAAACCCAAACAATTCTTTCACTGAAAACAGTAATGATGGTTATAAACCAAGTGACGATTCTTCTCAAGAAGCATTCCAAAATGATGAAAGTAATCATTCTAAATCAGGTGTTGTTGAAAAAGAAAATGCTTCTAAGAATGAATCGGATAGTGATGTAGACATGCAGGATGAGGAAGAAAATTCTGCTGACAGTGGAAAGAAAAGTGATCAGGAAGATATCAGCACACCATGTACTAGCTTAAAATCATCTCCAAAATCATTCAAAGGTGAGACTACTGATGGTTTTGAGATGCAGTGTGAAAATAGTGTTTCAAATGAGAATAGCGGATACTGTGATAACTCTTGTTATGAGGAAAATGAATCCAAAGAGGTTTATGAAGAAGACGAATCTAAAGAAGTGTATGAAGAAGACGAATCTAAAGAAGTTTATGAAGAAGAAGAATCCAAAGACGTTTATGAGGAAGATGAATCCAAAGAGGTTTATGAAGAAGTATCCAATATGGGAAACGAAAATACTTGCGATTCTGTCTCCCAAATGGAAGAAACTGAAAATTTTAATAGTGGAAACAATTCTAATGCTAGTGATCAGGTTTCGCAGGCTGAAGTTAATGAAAACTCCCAAATTGATAATAATTCTAACTTAAGTTTCACTAGTGATCAACAAAATACTGAGAATAGTGAAACAGATATATTTAATGATTCTAAAGTTTATCAGGAAAGTGAACAGCTTGCTGATAAATCAGAGCTGGTAAATATTTGCAATGATATCACTATGAAATCAGATGATGAAGATAATGCAGACTCGTTAGAAAATGCTAGCACTCCATGTTTGGATGAAAACCTTGAGGGTCAAATTGAAAATTCACCTATTCATGATGAGAATTTTGATGATGAAGGCCAAGAGTTTGAGTCATCCTCACCTAATAATATCGAATGCAATTTCAAGAAAGATGAAGCTACTGAAGAAATTAGTGATGAAAACCCACAGAAGGAACCTCCAGAAAATGCTGTCGATCTAGGCATAGAAGATATATCTGAAGCTGGCAGTGAGGAAATAGGAGAAGAATTTACTGAAGAACCTTCAATTAACAATGGTGAAAAAGAGTTGGAGGAAGTTGAGCAAAAGGTAACTAAACATTTTAGTCCTGATAAGAACAAAGACAATGATATGATAATAGAACATTCAAGAAAATCAAATGATTACAGCAAACATACACCTCCTCGCTCTAACCAGTCTTATGAAGATCGGGAAGAAGGAGAAATAATTGAAGAAAGGCCGGTTCATCGGTGCAAGAAAAAGAAAGATCGTTTCCGCGAAGATAGTGGAGATTACGGTGATTTTGCACCCAGAATAAATATATCTGATTTACCTAGAATACCAAAATTGAAGCGTGATAGGGATAAGGAAAGCATACCAGAAACAATATCTTTTGAAAACAAGAGGACTAGTGTGTTAAGTAGGGTTGATCTTGGTGGAGTGGATATTAGTTGGAAAAGACTCTCCAAACACACCAGAGAAAGGAGTTATCGTGATGGCAGACCTAAAGATGAGAGGCTGTTATATCGAGAAAGAGAATCAAGAAATAAAGATAAATCTGATTCAGGACGCAAAAGTGATAGCAAAAATTCAGAGAGGCGTAGAGAAGAAAAGAAATTAGAATCTGAAAAATTAAAAAGTGATTATGATTCGCGTTCCCGCAAAAGTGAGAAAAGCAAAAGTAGTGACTGGAATTATTCTGACCGTGAAAAGCGAAAGTCACGCAAAGAAAAACATTCAAAGGATAAGCATTCAAAAGACAAAAAGGATAAGCATGATAAGAGTAAGCATTCTAAAGATGAAGATAAGTATGAAAGAGAGAAATTAAAAGAGGAAATGCGATATGACAGAGATGCAAGGTATGATAAAGAGGATCGTTTTGAAAGAATTGTATATGAAAAAAGCAAATTTAAGGAAAAGGAGCACAAGAGTAAGCATAAAGATCGCAAAAGTGAGAGTAGCAAATCCAGTAAAGATCACTCTCGTGAGAAACGCAAACATTCACATTCAAGTGATCATTTCTCTGATAAGCAGCGAGAAAGAGAAGTTCGTAAGATTGATGATAAATTGAAAATAGTTGTAGAACAAAAAGAAAGCCGAAAAGAAAAATCAAAGCACAAAGAAAGAAAAGAAACAAAGCATGAAAAGAAGCAGATTCTTCAAAGGAAAATTGAAAGTGAAAGAAGCCCATACTCTGAATTAACATCAATAGAATCTAAAGAAATTTTTGCTAAAGGTGACAGTATCATTATTAATGTTAATTTCAATCGTGCCTCATCTCCAAAAGTAAGTGCCACATCAGAAGGGGGTGATTCTGATATAAAAGATAAAAAAAGTTTATTGGAAGATAAGAAATTAGATGAACCTGTGGGTTCTGATGAAATAAAAACTAAAACAAAACGTTCTTCTGTTGAAAAAAGTAAAAATTCCGATAATTCAATTTGTAAACGACCAGTTACACCACCTGAAAAAAATCCTGTTTTATCTGTTAGTGAGTGCTATTGGCAGGGTGTTGATGATCCTGATGGTAATCATACACCAGTATCTGAAAAATCTGAAGAAGAAACTTGTGCAGAAAATGAGAATGATACAGGATCTGCCAATGGATTTGAGACTAATAATTTTTCAAATAGTAGTAATAGTCCTGAAGTAAAATCACCATTAACATCTAAAGATAATAATTCAGTTTCTGAAGAGCCTTCTTTCATATCTGATAAAGAAATTAGCAACACTGTATCAAAAGATAATGAAAATTTCAGCTCTAAAAGAAGGTCTCCTCGTTCTCCATCACCTCCATCGCCAGCTGATAATGATAGCTATGATCCTTGTGAACCAACTAAAAGTCCATCTCCACCACCTATGCCTCCAGCACCACCCCTACCTTCCCTGAACCCAAAACCACCACCTTCTCCTGAGCTTCCACCTCTGCCTCCAGAACCTGAACCAATTGACATACGTGAAGATCTTCATAGTCACAAACTAAACACATCAAGTGAATTTGTTAGTGTTTCTACTGCTGTAGTGTCTAGTGCTCCTCAGCCTAATATGGTGCACACTCAAACATCTGTGGCTAGTCCCATTTCGGTCCAGAGTGTCTTATTACCACCACCTAGTTTTATGTCTCATGTGTCATCAGCTGCTACTAATTTACCTGGAATGTCTCCTTTAGTGCCGACAAGAAATGGTGGTTTCCAAATGGGAAATCATGCACCAGTAATGTTACCTGCTAACCATTCACAGCAGGTAATGAGTAGTACTTTTATGCCACATATGCCTGGAACCAGTACCTTACCACCACCACCTAATCCACCTAACATGGCACATATGAGCACTGTGCCACCACCTCCACCTCCTCCTGCTGGTATGACATTACTTCCTCAAACAAGGCATCCTCGTCTCAATCTTCAACCCCCTATAACACCTAACTCATTATTGCAAAGTTTAACAATGGCCCATACCATGACTGCTCCGCCAATGCAGATGATTCATCATTTGCCTCCCAATATTTCTGGTATTCTTGCTAATCATCAATCCCCTGTTGTGTGTACTTCACAAAGTCAGCCCACAAGTCTTCCTGCAAGCATTGCAAATCAACAAGTCTCAAGAATGATATTTTCACAAAACCAACTTTTAAATCATGGCACCCTTTTGCAAAATCAAAATATTAGTGATAGCAACAAATCTCAGGGTAGTGCTGTTAATTTCATTTCATCACACATTCTATCCATGGCAACCAGCAGCAATTCTCAGCAGAAAACTGATAAACTTTCTAAACCATCGCCATCTGTTGAAAAGAATGAAGTTGTTGATATGGAAGTTGATACTCCATATTCACCCGGGGATTCACCTTCTGTTGAAAACAGCCCTGCTGATTACTCTCCGGCTACATCACCTGTTCCTTCATCTCCAAAAACTAAAGATGTTTTTGATAGCTTATTTCCTGCTGATCAAAGGACTTCAGAGAAGCGGACTCTTGATGTTAATGAAAAGTTCAAACACCATTCAGGATCTAAAAAATCAAAACACGAGCACAAATCAGACTCCAAAGCACGGCATTCAGTGCGAATGCAAGTTAAGGACAAATATAAAAAATCTAGAAAGGAATATAAAAGTGCCGAAAAAAAGGACACTGTTACAAAGTTAGAAGATTCTCAATTAAAAATCTTAGATGAACTTCCTAGTTCTGCTGTTGAAATGCAAGTAAAAGAAAAGGTAAGTTTTTTTCTTATTATGAGTTGGCAATTAATTTTTTTATAACTAACTAAACTGATATTTTATGGAATTCTTACTTCCTGTACTTATAATATGTTGAATAACATTTGTAATGAGTTCACAATGCTGATAAGTCATACCAGTGAATACTAGAACTTGAATGTATCTAAAATAGTGTGGAATGTACTTCTAGTTTTCCAAGCATTTGTTAAGATATATTTTACTCATGTAAAACATAGCTAAAATATAGGAATTGATTATCTTTTTTTGTTAAATTATCATCCCATTTTTACATACTTTGATCAAAGTCATATTTATAAATTTAAAATTTCATTCTCTAATCCATGCTTTCTTTTTAATGTTCTACAATTTTTGAATTTTGTTCATTTGTGTGCTCCTGAAATCAGCATAACAGTTTTGGATGGGCAAAAGTTATCGTCTTTCAAAGTTATATGTTTAAACTTTTCCAAAAAAATTTCAAATGCGAACTATATATAATAAATGTAGATTTCTGTATTCTATCAGTATTTTTATAAGAAAATAAAACTACTTACTTTAATAAGTTTTATATGAATAGAAAAGCAGAAAAGAAGATGAATGCTAAAAAGATATTGAAAAAAAAAAAATTGTCCCTGTTCAAATTTGGTTTTTCTTATTAAAAATCACTTTTATATCTTAAATAGAATATATTTGCATAAAAAATATTCACACAATCTAAGCTTTTTTTTTTTTTTCCCCTATTTCAAATGGGTTCTTTCCTCTTATTTTATTTTTAAATTCTTATTTTTTTAATAAATTCCCCCCCCCCTTTTTTTAATGTGTTTTTAATTTTTGATATTATTTGTCTTTGCAAGTAAGGAAGTATATAAATATTACAAGTTAAGAATATCATATACTCAAGCATGCTAAAAAGTAATTTGTTATTTTTATTGTAAAAAAAAAAAAAAAAATTGCAACTGATAATACTTTAAAAAAATAACAATCTTATGTTATTTTTTCTGTATATTTAAAAAAAAAAATTAATATTCTCCCTTTTTTAATGCTATATATGAATTCACATGAATAAAAGGGGAAAGCCTTTTCTGGGATAGAAATAGTACTTTATATTTTATTTATTTTTGTTGTTGTCCAATCTTTGACTAATTTCACCATACTTGCATCGGCAAGGCATTATTTACATTTTTAAGCAGCAATATAATTATATATTTAATTCAATACAAAATTTATTTTCAACAACTGAATATTCAAGTATTTTGTATCCTAACAGCAAAATATTTTTTGTATAAATTATATCTCATAATTAGATAGTACACAAAATAAGCCAGTGAATTAGTTAACTGGTGTATGAAGTACTTAGATTATTAAGGTTCATAATAATATTGATAATAAAAAATATGTGAGCTTTTTTTTTTTTCTTTTTTTGTTGTTGTTGTTGTTGATTTTAGAACAAAAAATTTTAAATATGAATTTTGCTAAATTTAACTATGCTCCAGTTCATTTCAAAGTCATTTTAAAGTAGTTTTTCTGCAATATTAGCAATAATTCAATATTAAGTTTTGGAAATTAATTTAAATCAGGGTCTTTTTATAATTGTGATGCTACATTACTTTTAAGCCACTTTTGCTAAATTTCTTTAAATTATAATTTTTGTGGTAGTACTTTCAGTTGTACAAATTAAAATCTGTTTTTGTTTTAAAATTCTATTATCTTTTCTTTTGATAATATGCTTTAATTTTACTTTGTAAGTTGTTGCATATATGTTCAATATCTTGTTTTTAATTCAGTATTTTTTCAATTGAGTTTTGGAAGCTGTCAAATTTTGTAATTGTTGCTGTATTTTATATTCTCCAGTCTTTAAGCTGGAACTCAATTGATCGTTAGGAATTTAAAATTTTCTACTAAATTATTTGTTTCGATTTACATGACATTATCTTGCTTCAAATTAGCGTACAACTATAAATGAATTTAACACCAAAATTAGAAATTTTTTGGAATTGATTATTATTTTTTTGAGTTTTTTAAAAATTTATCATGCATTTATTCTAATGACATGTATATGCTTTTCTGTGAATTCTGAAATTCTTTTCCGCTCTTTTTTAGTAATCTAATCTTTTGCATTAAAAATGAAAATATTAATTTGTTTTTCATAAGTTTGATTCCTTTCATTTTTTCCGTTCCTAAACTTTTTGGATTTTTTAAATAATGCAAAATTTCTCATCTGTTACATGTTAGAAAATATAAACTCTATATAATAGCTGTCTATTTATTAAAACAATTGAGTGTATTGTCTGATTATCCATTTTCTTTCTTTCCTTTGTGTCAATATTTCATTTAAGATTAATCTTTTGTATTGGTTAAATTTTAAAGTAAATGTCTTGTTTTAAAATTAAAATAATTTTTTTTTTTTTTGAAATTTTATTGAAACTCCACACAATCAGTTTTGTTAGCAAGAAATTGATTGCTAAAAGCAATTAAGAAGAAAATGAAATCTATATATAATGGTGGAAAAATCGAAAAATTCTTTAATTTGCATTTTTGAAGATTCTTTTATCAAGTTTTTTATCCTCTTGGGGAGCATCTTAAATATGAGAATGAGAAGTTGTTTGATTCTCATTGAACTATAATTTACTGAAATTATGATGGATTGATGGGGAAGGGGATAGTTCATGGTCCTTGGGATTCAGTCATATTTTCCATTTATGTTTACTAAAGTCCTTTCATTCAAAATTTCTATATGCCTTTAAGCAGTCTGCTTTTTTACTTATGATTGTTGAGCTTCTTCTTTTAAATTACTTATATTCTCATCAGTAGTTGAAAAGAGTAGTGTTGCTACTGATTTGCATATTTTAATTTATTTTGTTCTTTTAATGTCAGTGATGATATATAATATTAATAATGACTTTTTTTAAAAATTTACAATGATATGTTAATCAAAAAGAGTAAGGAATATTTCAAAATGAAATATATATATATATATACATATATATATTAGCAATATAAGAGAAAACGAAACTAATTACGGAAACTGAACCAAAACTATTTCGGATTCGAACAAGACTAAATATAAATGTTAGTATGATTGAAACAATTAATAAAGAATCCAGTCTGAGGACTTTCTCAAGGGTCACCCTCAGACATGGATTCAAACCAGGGATTTTTTCTGTGAAGAGCCTGACTTTCGTCAAGAAATTGACCCCTCGTGACCCGAAAATCCCAGAATATTGAGGTTTTGGAGATAAATTAGTATCACACAAGAAAAGACATCAAATTTGAACAAAGTCACAGCAACCAAAAAAACATGAAACCATAAAATCAAATTTGTCAATACAAGAATGTATAGACTACTAACTAAATTAAAATCTTACATATCACATATTTTAAAATAGACTTTATAAAATAAGTCAAACTGAAATCCAATAAAAATCACAGTAAACCTGACAATCACAAGAATAAAATCAAATAAGAAGGTAGAAAAAACACTCACCAAGCTGAAAATGCATTGGTTCAGTTTCCGTAATTAGTTTCGTTTTCTCTTATATTGCTAATTTATATATATATATATATATATATATATATATATATATATATATAT
>JAPMOQ010029938.1:1126968-1161449 GCA_026543055.1 Argiope trifasciata
TATATATATATATATATATATATATATATGAAGTAAATAAAAGAAACAAAGTGAAAGTTGTTTCATTATGTAAATGTACTCTAAATTAAATTATCATGATTATGTAGTTAATGACATATTGATGGAGATTTTTTTTTAAGCATATCAAACTAGAGGTGTATGCCACTTATTGATTGTTCATTGTGATGTATGCTTGTCCAAAATTTCCAATACACATCACATTGATAGTGGGATGTACAAGATTAGATTCTCCTGTTATTCTCATAGGATCTTCCATTTTTTCTTCATAGCAACTTCTAGTTCAAGAAATATTATAAGGCACTGAATTATTTGTCATACATTTTTTAAGTGCATTACTGAACAACTTTTGTTCATTTGTTTGATTTTTTATATTATTTCATCAGAAAATAAATCAAATGCTTTTTCTTTTTGATGCTTTCATTTTGAAATATCCTTTTGGTTTTTATATGCGATGTAATTTTTCAGAACAAAATCTTAATTATTTTTTTAATGACTGATCTTTTTATTTATTTAGTTTTTGAAGAAATTGAATCGACAAGAACGTGTTGTAGAAGAAGTCAAGCTAGCCTTAAAACCATACTATAAATCAAGAGATGTAACAAAAGAAGAATACAAAGATATACTTAGAAAGTCTGTGCCGAAAGTAAGTTTCAGTAAATATTCTAAAATGTCATCTTTTTGATTTATTTGAAATTATATTTAAAAATCACTGTCTTTTTTTACTAAAAATTGAATTTTTAACTTTAAAAGTTTGCTCATTTCTTTTTTTATAGTTTATAAAAATGAAATATATATATTCATGCATGAAAAGTAATTACATTATTTATGTCATTTTGTTACTTTTCCGTTTTATGGACACAATTAAAAAGTCGCCAAATAATTGTTAATTTTAAAAAGTGAAAAATCACCAAAAAATGCAAAATTACGACAAATTTCACGTTCAAGCACATTTTCACAGCACCCACATTTGGCAACTTTGTTCGCGTTTTGTTCACATTAATGACATTTGATTTACCATTCTCTTCGCTTGACGACTTTGCTCTCGTTTGGCTCACATTGGCGGCATCTTTCATCCACATAACGAAAAAGGTCCCCCATTTTCTGTATGCCATCAATTTTAACCATCGCTATATATAATAAATTAATGAAATGATTCGCGTGTAATTATTTAAATTGTATTATTCTGAGATTGATATTTTCTGATTTTGATCTTAAATGATAGCTGAGCAACTCATTTCATTAATATTCAAATCATTAATTAGGGAAATATTAATATTACTTTTGCCTTTTATTTTATTAAAACTTAAGTGGTTATATATGAACCTCATACCATTAACATTTGATCTTAAGCTGTGCATGTGTGTAAGAGAGATTAATCACTGCATGCAGTTGATAAAAAAATTAAGAATTTGAAAATTTTTGATAACATGAAGATTTTTCTAACCTTGCCTTTTATTAGTTTTTGACAAATTTTCATATATATGAATAACATCTTTTTCTTTTTAAAGAAATCTTTATTTGAATATTGTGATATGTTTATCTATGGCCTAGCAGATAAAGGCTTTGACTTAAAATATTAATAGATAGAAGATTCTTCTTTGAATCTCTGATCTTTAGGCACAGATTGCAGTCAAGCAATGCTGTTAATGTCTCTGGTTCTTTTCAAATAGAAATACAATTTTGAATAATTTCTCATTAAAGGAAGACTACCTACTGCCATATGAAAGCTAAACCATACTTCTACCTAAGATATTACTTAGGGCTGCAAAATTACTTTCTTTTTTGTTGGTTTTCTGCCATGTGCTTTCTGTCTAGCAATTCATAAATGTGGATCTTTTTTCCTTGAATATTCTGTAGGAATTAAATCTATATTTTTATACTTGTATTAAGTCAGAAAGTTTTTTTGGCTAATTTATTCATACTTAGCATTTAACTAGTTTTTGAATCATATATTTGCCAAAGTATGTTAGAGCAAGTGTGATTAAAGTTATCATTATTATATTTTATTGTTTTTGAATAATGTTAAAGTTTGTGTTGTTTTGCTGCGATAAAGGTTTCTTACTCAAATTCCATTATTTAAGCACTTAGCTTTGTATGAAATTTGTAAAATGCTTTAATGATTAGAATTATGACTATATAAAATGTAATGAATAAATGTATACTTTTTTTTCCTTTTAGATATGTCATAACAAATCTGGGGAAATCAATCCAGTAAAGGTCAAAAATCTTGTAGAATGTTATGTGAAGAAAGCTAAACATGCAAGAAAGAAAGGTGACAAAAAAAAATCATCTAAATTTTCATGATAGAGAACTGAGCATTTATTATTATTTTAATGGATTTTTTAATCTGATTGTGCTTGACTCTTGACTGGTGAAAAAAAAAGTCATTGAGCAAAAAATTCTTTATACAGCATTTAATGAGATGTACTATTTATTATAAAGCTCTCGAGGCTGGTACTGTATATAGAAAAAAAGTCTCGAGAAATAGGCTCTGGACTTTACAAAACGATATTTTTCCTTGCTACTTCAGTCATATAAATCAATTTGTACAGATTGCCAGAAATAGTATAAATGTAAAAAAAAAGCTACAAAAGAAGTAGAAACAATGTTATTTTTCTTCAAATCTGTTGGTCTCCTGTCATTTTTTCAATATCAGCAATCTACTGGAAAATCCTTAACTACTCCCATATGAATGAAAAGGTCATACTGTGCATAATTGTAAATAATCATCAAATTTGAATATGGTACTTACATTTTTCAATAAGACAAATTATTCACATATTCAGTATGCTGAAAAATACATCTGTTTGACGATAAGTTTGGTGGAACCAACAAAAGTAAGCAATAACAGCACAATCCCTATATAAATAGACTGAGTGAATTTCTTTTCCCTCTTAATGCATAACTTCTGTGTTTGTATTATTCTTTTCTTTTTCTTTATTTTGTTGCTTGTATGCTTTTATCTCTACCTAGAAAATAGGTATTTCTTTATGGTTGATTTATGTATATGTCTATGGAATTGTTGAATTTAGAGTAATTTTATTCTTGTTTCTTTTAGTTTATTTTTGTATTGTGAAATGTAGCGCATATTAAAGTTTGGAATATAATTATGGTGAAAAAGCTGTTGCTACATGCTCATTTTCACTATTTCTTTTAAAATGGAGCTTCTAATCTTTTTAATTTCATGGTCTTATTTTAAATAAAAATCAGCTAAAAAATCCTCAATCCTATTTATAAACAATGTTTCTTTCTGATTCAAAGTGTACTTGCATGTATGTTGGGAGGGAGGCTGGAAATTCCAGTATTTTGATCAATAAAAATAAACAAAATGACATTTAATTATCAATGTTTATTTATAAAGTTTTAATTATGTATTTAAAATCCCGATAGTTTCCCCTGTGATATTTGTTTCCTATACAATTGCATTGTGAATATAAAATTTATGCTTATTACCGTATTACCCTACGTTTTAAGAATCCTTGCTTTAAAATCTAAAATTTTATGAATATTTTTATATGTTGCATTTGTTGCTTCAGCACATTTTTATAGGAAATAAAGCTTTTTTTATTTTATTTCTATTACTATGAAATTAAGTCTTAAGAAAATGCTCTCCTGTAAATATATTGTTAAATTCAATGCTGAAAATAAATAGAAAGTCGAGGAAATCTTTTTAGGGAAATTACTCGCCAAATATTAATCTTCAGATTCATTGGTATTGACCACATTGATTCATTGGCCTGAGACAATTATTAAAGTTTCTACATATATATATTAATTTTGAAGTGATTTTACTTTCTGAAAAAAACATTTGCAAGTTTTATGTATTTGTACTTTCATATATCTTCAAAAAAAGCTGGAAATTATAATTATTTTTCTCTCCACATACATGTAATAATCTTTTATGAAAGTTTTATCTTTCATTGAAATGGTTTTGGTTATTTGAGAGCTTCCATTTGATAGGAATAAAAATTAGATGTTCAAAAAACCTTCCAACTACTTTTTATTTTTAAGAAATTTTAACAAGCTTATGGTCTAATTATGAATATTAATAGAATGCAAATGGGAAAAAAAAAGACATTATGAAATTTTTCAGTATAAAATTACTTTGTTTGAATGTTATGTAACTATTGAATATCTGAAAGAAAGTGAATCTAGCAACAACAGTCATTTAATTTCAGGTTTTAAAATTATGGTAAATGCTATATGGGGTTTATCTTTAAATCGCTAATTTAAAAAGTTTTTTTTTTAATATGTTATATAAGAAGCATTAAAAATTGATTATTTATATTTAAACTTGTATTTAACTATGTAGTATTTATTAGCTTAATTAACATGAAATCTATTCAATGAAGTATTTATTTATTTTTGTATGTAAATTGTTACAAATGTTAAATTATGTAAATAGAAGTATTTCATTTGGTTGCTTATGGATATCTTTAAAAAAAAAGTCATATTTATAGATCTGAATACTTAGTTTCAGAGTCATGCATTCTTTATTTTATAAACATATTCATAAGAATTTTAGTGTGGAAGAATGGAAATTTGTATAAATTTGCTGCTTAGTGATTTTTTGAAAGAAATCTTACTGCATATATAAATAGAAGATTATTATTGAGAAAATTCTATTTGCAATGCTTTATGAAATTGCTTAAAAAAATTGGAGTATTTTATTTTTGTATTTGAGCTGATTAAAATAAACTGTTCAGTTTCAATGAATTTCTGCATGTTTCACTTTTATACATCTAGGTATAAACAATAATTAAGTACTTCTTACTGTATAAGTATTTTCATAATCTCTGCACAGCTTCTAGCTTTACGGCTTTTGTATGTAAAAATGTAATGTTCTTTATTTTAATAAATTATAACTTTTAATCATTTTCTTGCATAGGTAAGAATATCAATATTGTACATGGCCTCGACTTATATATATATCTTATGAAAAATTAAATTAGTTAATTTATTATTATTTTGATATGTTTGTATTTCCCTGCGAATTGATATGGTGATTTGTGTAAGTTTTTTCCTCTTTAGCGGATCTTCTACTAAAACAAAGAATTCCTTCATTATATATATATATACACACACACACAAATTTGTGATAAACATTGTGAAACTACGATATATATATATATATAAGGAATAGTGTGTTTAAGACTCAATTAAAACAGAAAAAAACTGGTCTTAATATTCTTTTGAGAACTGAAATAATTTTGTTTTTTAATCAAACCAATTCAAATTTGAGGGATAAATGTACAAACTGCTATTACACAAATGATGTGATGCTATTTTTGTCCTGGAAAACAATTTTACATAAAGGATTATGATTTATGAAATAACATTAAGTTTTATATGGCATACATAAAGGCTAGGTTTTAATGATAGCTGTATGGGTGACCGTTTAGTTGAAATAATATTTGTTAAATTTTGATCATAAAATTGCTGTTAAAGCCTTTAAATCAGTTAAATATATAATATTTAATCCATGAAGTAAATTAAAATTTATGCACAAGCTTCTTTTAAATAATGGAGGGAGAAAAAATTCTTGAAATAATAAAAGTGTTATGATTATGCTTTTTTGTAATTTAGTGTGATTTACTGTGCTGTTTTGCTAATTTAAAGGGTCTTTAAAGTATAATTGCTTATTTGTTTGTTTTTTAAATGTTTATGTATGGCAGTTTTAATCTATGGGATAATTAATTGCCCTATGTGTATAAAATATTTTGTCAATAGCTGAACAAAATATTTTGAAAACTGTGCTGTATTCCTTATTTCAGTTAGCACAGGAGGAAAGCAGCTGCTCATTATGAAGTTCTAGTTTTTATGTAGAAGAAACTTAAAATAATCACATGTGTAAAAAAAAAATGTATGATCTTAACTTAAATAAAAATTGGAAAAAAAAAATGTCTGATTTTTTTTGGCTTTATTTATTTATTTATTTATTTTAGTAATTTAAACTTGGTTCATTCTTAGCAATTTGGAATGCAATAAAAATGCAACGTATTCAGAAATTTGAATGGAATAAAATTGAATTCAGCAAAATAATTACCATTTCTGATTAAAATTAAGTTTTATTTTTAATAATTTTTAAATAAAATTTAATTGGTAATTAAACAGTAATTTAGATAAATTAAATGTATGTTACACTATGAATGCAGCAATTGTAGTAGAAAATTTTGGAATAAAGTACATAATTTGCATCTAATATGTTAAAAATGTTTTAAAAAGTGAAAATTTTTTATTATTTAAATAATTGAATACATTACAATGCAAAAAAAAAAAAAAAATGTGAGTGGAAGGAAGGTAAAAAAAATATTGTATATAATTTTTTTTTAAGTAATTCAAAACTTTTTTATTTTACTAACCAAAATGAATTTGAATTGAACACAATAGTTTAATAGGCAACTAAAAAAGTTTGCATTACCCTCAAATTCGCTTGTGTAGAATACACTATTGATCTCATTCTGTTATTGTCCCTTTTCTGATCATTTTTTAGATTAGATTATGTCTAATTTTTGTTTGAAAAATAATAAGAAATCAATGCTACTACTAATCTCAGTGTGATAAAAACTAGTGAGAGTAGCTATCTCAAAGTTTTAGTTTCAAGTAAATTCTTCATGGTGAGTACCAATGAAAATAATCCATTATTTACCCAAGCATTATTATTTAATCAGCTATATGTAAATTTACAAGGATAAAGTAACATAACTCTGACGCTCTGTCTTCAGGAGTAAGTTAATTGCGATCAATGTAGAGCTTGCTATCATATCTTATAATTGTGGAATTTATTAGACAGTTGCAGTGCACTACAACATCTTAGTGATTGGTATTCTACAAACTACGAAAACAATGTATCTATTCTGTTTAAATTGAGGAAGATTTCTCAGAATCATGGCATCCACCTAGAATGAATTCTATCATACATAAACATTAATGGTAATAGAGTCACTAATAGATTGGCCAAAGAGGGTCGTGAGAATGAAATTCGCTTATTGCGTACTTATCAAGAACTATACTTAAATTAAAGATCTAAACTCAATTTTGTATAGCCCATTCCATCAGCATACCAGTGGTACATGGGAACACCCCTTGTCAATCTGCTTGGAATCAAATGTGACCATGGTTCCCAGACTGCTGTGACTAGACTAAAGTAACCACTTTAAATGTCTTTCCTTTGAAAATGGTAGAAAAATCCATCCCATTTGTAACAAATGCTATGATCATCTTGCTTCACTGGATCGCATTCTAAATTGCATTAGACTTTCTTAGGGAGATTTAATGTACGATCCCCTTATTGTATATTTTTTGACAGTCAGAATTCTATTGAAGCTGATCTGACGTATGTCAGATCTTTCGAGAATAAGCAACAAAAACAAATTTACAAGTAGGCAGTAGGAAAAAGCGAGATGCATTACATGGACATCAACGGACTCTGCATTTTTTATTTTGCTTTGTGCGGATGAAATATTATACTGTTTTTTAAAGGAAAAATTTGAAGTTATAATTATATTTTTAATATTTTCATGTCATCTATTAATGTGCACATTAATAGATGGAAAAGAAAGAATGGATATGAGGAAAGCGGATAATTAGGGGTTTTTTTAGTGCATCAGTTCTGGATTTGCGATTTCCAAATAACTTCAATTTTCAATCTTATTAGGGAAACGAGAAAGCTCTTTTCATGAGAGTAAAATTAGTTTTCTGTTTTACATTTCATAGGATAATGGGAGGGGAGAGAATTATGCATCTAGGAGGTTTCCTTTTTGTGGTTGGAGATTCATATATATATTTACAATTGACAAAATGAATATGAAATCTTTAATAAAATTAGATATCAAAATTCGCTAATTTCAGCCGTTGTGTTACACTATTTTAAATATTTAACACTATCGATTTCGAATGCACAAAAATAGTGTAAGGGCTTTCCGGATTTCGAAATCAATCCAAAATTTAAAAGAAATTTGATTTTAACTACATACCAGCTTTCATCCGCCTTCCATTTTCTAGTAATCGTGTTTATTGCAGATACAAGCGTGTTTTTTTAATCATGATAAGTTTAGAACATTGACACATTAATTTGTAAAGATTTTTTTTTTTTTTTTTTTTTTTTTTTTTGCGATTACTATACTGTCTCTAGAAAGTATAAAGATGTAAAGTAACTTGGGAATATGTATTGTCCAAATATGCTAGCATTTAAATACAATCAGAAGTTTTTAATTACAAATTGAAAACTTTTAACAGTTAAAGAGACCATAAACTGCTATTTAAAATACATGCATAAATTTACTTATTGTGTGTGAAGAATATTATCAGATATATTTACCCAGAGGCAATTGCAGAGTTTCTGAAATTAAGGAATAATTTTCTCTTTCTTCTTGTTAGCCTTGACTTTGAAGAGGAACAGCATTATTTTCCGTATTTTAAGTGTGGTATTCATTTCCTTAGCTGACTTATAAATTA
The DNA here is from genome assembly GCA_026543055.1 of Argiope trifasciata. Classification (NCBI taxonomy): domain Eukaryota; kingdom Metazoa; phylum Arthropoda; class Arachnida; order Araneae; family Araneidae; genus Argiope; species Argiope trifasciata. The sequence continues at coordinate 1,135,447 of JAPMOQ010029938.1, forward strand.
AAAATTTGATTACTATCAGAATGATGTTTTAAACAGAATTTTTTTTTTATAGAGATATAAAAAAGTTGATAATGACTTCCGCTAACTTATGTAATTATTATTACTATGCATAAATTTAAAAATGCAAAATATCAAAATTATAAAGCAATATATTTATCAGAATATTATAATGATAGCTTTTAGTTTTCAAACTTTATAGTGATGTACAAAACTACTAAAATTAATTCGCAAGATTTAATTAGGATAATTGCTATTCAAATTACATATCTTAGGTTCTAGACTCGCTATCTGAGTATGATTTAAAATTATGAATTATTTCTTAAAACATTCCTCATCCAGTTAGATAAATTTATTTTGAAATTGTTTAGAAAATGTCATCAAAATTTTCAAATAATCGAAATAATCGCAAGGTAATCAATTTTGAATGCAAGTTTCAAATCTATATATATCTCAAAAAGTATCAAATTTAATATTTTTATTGATATTTTCTTTTGATAATTTCCTTAAATTAATCCACCAACTATTATTATTAATTAAAGTGACGATAAAATAATAATGGGAGTCAATCTGAACATCAGAATCATATTTTAAATAAATCTCCGAACTTATTTAGATATAAACTCAAATTTAATATTTTGTAAACAGTTATAAGATTTTTTTTTTTAAAAAGTGCTTAGCTTTAGAAAAAGTGTATCATTAGTTTGGTGATATCCATTGACTGAACATCATGCCGGAAGTTAAATTGGTATGTCAAAAATTAAAATAACCAACCACAAATGAAAGTTTCTGAGATCCGGCTTTAAGCTTCCAAAACAAAACTGTTGCTTTTAGCACAAGTCACAAATCTGTTGTTTATAAAAATAGTATGCGTTTGTCTGCATGTATTTGCTTATGCATGTATTTACATTTGATTTATCTTGCTACATAAGCCAGCAAAATTATTCATCAAATACAACATTTGATTGAATTCTGAACTATCTTGAATTTTCAAAAGCTTATTGAAATGTTATTAAATTCAATCCATGATAGCTCAAAGCTCTTCACAAATTTATAATATGTATTTTTGAAGGTATATGTTTTAAATTATGGATTCAAATGATACTCGTGTGCCCGTTGATGAATTTAATGCTGCTTTATGGAGACGTTATCACAACGGCAAAATTAGAAATGTGTATCCACTGATTAAATATAATGATATTATAGAAAAAATAAAAACAATCGAAGAAAATCCTCCATGTAATACTCCTGGAGAATACTATTTGCTACGAAAATTTATTGTTGTTAACATTAATGGAAAAGAAAGATTGTCCTGCAAACCTGAAAATTGCATTTTGGCTGAAAATTCTCAAGATGCTAGTGTTTCCACGAAATTTTATGTTGCACTTGAAGAGATTTATGGTTTTCTGAATGAAGCACATAAATGGATTAAACATGGTTGTAGAGATAGGTTAGTCCGTAAACTTCAAAGTCAGGGTATTGTGAACATAACAAGAGATACTGTAGAATTATTCCTTTCTTTCTGTAAACTTTGCAGGCCAGGGAAAAACTCTGCATCTCGTAGAATTGGACCTAAAAGTCAATCAATCCAAGTTTCAGTCAATCCTGGATCTAAAAATATCCATGAAAATCCATTGATTATAGAAAATGGGACAGAAAACCCAGTTTTAAATAATCATATATCTTCTGAAACCAAAACTGAATTGAATCAAAATAGTTCTACACCACAGACTACTGTTTGTACATTTACTAGAGGATTTATAGATTTAATTGATTATAGTTTTTCACCAGATGGAGATTACAGATATGTTTTTTTATATATGGATGTACAGACTTGTCTTTGTGCTTTGTATCCAGTTAGATGTAAATGTACTTTTGAAATAGTATCTCATCTTCTTAGTGTTTTCACTCTATTGGGTCCACCTCAAGTTTTGCATAGTAATTTTGAAAACAGTTTTTTATTCTCTATTATTCAAGAACTAAAACAGGCTCTACCAGAACTTATATTAGTTTCTGGCTCAACAAATTACGCAGAAGTTCAGGAAGTTGCACAAAATTGTATCTGTGAGGTAAATTCTATGTTAAAAACTTGGATGTTTGAAACCAAGTCAAATCATTGGAGCTATGGTTTGAAATTGGTGCAATTGAGAAAAAATACAAAAATCCCCTGTAATAGTTCTAAGTCTTCATATGAATGCTTTTTTGGACATTCCTTAAATTCAAATTTTTCATCTGAAATTGACATAAATTTGTTAAAGAATGCTGATAAAGAAGAAAATTTATTAAGTCTTATAAATGAACAGAATTTATCTGAAGTAAGTATTACGATGTTGTTAAGAATAATTTGTTATTGTCTCTATTTTTTGCCTACCAACTCCCAATGTAATTGTTTTACTTCTGCTGGTATAATAAATGCATCTTTTAATACTTTTCTGTTATCCGGGCACAAGTATAGCCAATATGAATCAAATACGAGCTAAGTCGGCAAGCAAAGTTTTGAAGAAAGTGGTAAAAAATTTGGCAGAATTCTACATTATTTGATGATTTCTCACTGCATCCAACTAATGAAAAAGTAACCATTTTTTTAAATATGTAACTAGTATTTTTATAAGTAATTTTCAGGTGACATAAAACACCTATCTTTCCAATTTTGAAATAAAAGATTTATTATTTTAGAATCATTTTGTTTAATTTAAATTATTTTTGGATAATACAAGATTTTGATACTTACTGTATTTTAAAAACTTGTGTGTATATATATACTTATGCATTTATGTAAAATTTGACAACGGAAACTTTTATTTTTTAGCATTAAATCAATACTTATGAATTCATTAATGAGCACAAATAGCTAAACTATTAATATTTATACTATCTGTAAAAATACATGCGATTTGTTTTTACTGATCATGCATAATCTTCTTTCTGCACAGCTGGTTTCTTATAGAATTGATTGTAGATCCTACTATAATTTAAGTTTGGTTTATCAAGATATTATTGATTTTTGCTGTAAAATTGAAAGTTTTTGGATAAATTTAACATATGTTTAAAAAATAATAATTCTTTCCAAAATAAGCTCAAAGAAAGTTTTTATAATTATTGAATTAAAAAATCTTATCTTTAGAATCATCATTTATATTGAATAAACACTGTAAAATTTTTAGATTGAAATAAGATGATGTCGTTTCTTATGGCACTTGCCACCCCTTCATCGGGGCACCTCGAAATGAGGATGAGATGCTTTTGATATGGGGGTTGAATCTCACCAACCCAGTTGGTACAATAATAAGTGGGGGCACTTGCCCTTTCATCAATGATAGGATGTACTCCATACGAGTTGTACCTTGGCCAGTGATGGCCATTAGGACTCAATCACAGCTCCCTCCAGTGTTGCTGTCGTGGCAGTCTGGTCATTCAGTCTTGTGAGGTTTTATCCATGTGCCTTAGGGTGGGTCAGAGGTCAGTTGTCTAACTTATGGCACTTGCCATTGGACAAGTCCTCTGTTGATAAGATAGTACTTTTAGCTATGGCATTTTTTAAAAAGAAAATCGGACTATGCAGAGTAAAAAAAAATTATTAGGATTATTTCTTTTACAGCCCATTGGTTTACTTGGTGAATTTCAGATTACTTTAAGATCCATCATTTGTAAGATATCAAGACAGTTCTATTCACAGATTTACTTGGTAATTTTTAGGTTATGCAAAGGCAATTGGTTTACTTGATAAATTTTTGATGTATGTTAAGTCAATGGCAGTTGGATTATTTTTTTTTTAACATTTACTGCAGTGGCCATAAAAATAAACCAGTTATCTCCCCCCCCCCCCCCCCCCGCTTGTACAGTATCAGCTGTAGTGAATAATGAATATGACTCATTAATCATACATGGCAAAAATTATATCTATTTCCAATTTCGTGGCAGAAGGGTATTCTAATTCATGCTATTCCTTTTTGTTTGAAGAAGAAGAGCATAAAGATCTGGATATCATCATTTGATAAGAGAGTTTCATGAAATTTTATCTCCAAATATTCCTCATGTCACTTCAAATAACTCCAATCAAATAAAATCAAGCATACAGTAGCATACAGTTTAGGCTCATGATTATGTGCTTTTTAAATTGTTGTTCCAGATCATAATGGTTTTTAAAGAATATTATAACTATTATTCAATATATTAATTTATTTATTGATGTATAAATATTGAAAAATATATCAATCGTTTTCTCTTATTTTAAAAAGTGAAGATAACTTTCTTGGAGATTACAAATCAGCTGTTCTTCATTATTTTTAATGATTTTTTTAAATTTACAAATGAATTTATTTATTTTTTTCAGAAAGTAGTCCCTTCTTCACAACAAACTTGTGAACATTTGCAAGTTTCACTGGATCCAAAAATATGCTCACTGGTTCAAAATAATGTGCCTTCTGATTTACTAGAATCTGAAGTGAGTGCTTATTAGCAAAAATAAATTCTCATATTTTTTTATTCTTTTCCCCATTCTCATTAAAAAGTTGATTTTATATAATGAAAGTATTAAAAAATATTCTATCTGCAAGTAATTTCCAGGTCTATTCAATAATTTTTAACAATGGCTAATGAAGATAAATGCCACCTGGAATATAATAGAATTTTTCTCCTTTACTTTTAATCAATTAAATGACTGATTTTTTTACTCCTTGTAATATTTGAGCTAAAAAATAAATAAATATCCTTGCATTTTGTTTCCATGGCAGCTGTAATTTCTATAAACCTTTCTACTGCAGCATGGTAAGTTGCCAGGAATAATAATATTAAATAAAGCAGAGTGTTTATAATTTTATAGCTTGACTATTTCAAATAAATTTAATAGAAAAAGTTTTTATATGCACATTTTTATTAGTATACTAAGAAGTAGATTTTTATTTACAATATATTTTGCTTTTTCTTCGTTAATTTATTATTCATTAATGTATACATTATGTTTTTTTAAATTAATTTTTCCTCTAATTCACTCTTAAAACTAATTCATTCTAAAATGATGGAATTTCATCAACACATAAGTGTATAAAATTTCATAACTAATGCATCAAGAAATGAGTGAAAAGTCAATTTCAAAATTCTGTCTTAAAGAACCTGAAACAAGTCAAATAAAAAAAAGTGCAAAAAACTTTTGCTGACTAATATTTATATAAAAATCAAATAAGACAATTAGTGGGATGGAAAAAAGAATTAACCTTCTTGCTACCAATCTAACTCAACCCAGCCGTTTGAGTTCTATACTAATAAGCTAGTTTCTTTTTCAAATAAAGGATTCAGGATGTAAAGTAAGGGCAACTTTAGTGATAACTTGCTTTATATTCTGCATTCCACATTTGAAGGAACAGGCCCCTAAATGGCTCATTAATATAGAAGTTGTGCAACTTAAGTTAAGCAGGATTAGTAAACATTTAACTTTATTGACTAAATTATTAACTAGAACACATAAAAAAGTAGTTAATCGTTTCATTAATTGACTACATTGAATAAGTTAACATTTTTATATTAAAAATTAATCAGTTTTATTGCTTAATAAAAATAAGAAAATTATATATGTGCTAGAATTATAAATTAATGCAAGACTGAATCGACTTCAAATGAATAATTGCCAGTTTGATACCCTAATATGTGAAATACTATGTATTCATGAAATTAATTATTTTATTTAAGATATTTATTGATGCATTATGATATGTCTAATGAAATGATATTTTGCAGTTTGTTTGCAACTAATTGTAGTTTTATTATGGTTTTTTTTAGTAAAAAAAATCTTCAATTTAAAAAGAAAATCAATACAAAGGTCACCTATATTTTATTAAAGTAGAACCCCTCCCCCTTTTTTAAGTAGTATGCTCATCACTACTGTTGAAATTGTACAAATTTACAATCTTTGATGTGAAAAACAAATATTTAAAAAGCATGAGAAATTGAAAAGAAAACTTCCAATATTTTTATATGGACAAACTTGTGTTCTATCATTTAAGAGATTTATAAATCTTATTAAGAGATTTATAAATCTTATGCTGAGCATCTGAAGACAAAATACTTGTTGAATTTAATTACATATTGTAAATCTTTAATTTTGCAAATTACCATAATCTAAATTCCCATTTTTAATTGGGTGTGATAAAATCACACTTTTAGACTTCAAGAGTACCAGGTTTAAGAACTAACATCATTAAAGGTATACATATGGAACTGGTGAGGACCTACTGGTGGTTGACCTACAATACAAACCTGATATTGTAGGTCAAATATTCTCCATTTGATGGATTCTGAAAATTCTGTGGGAAGGTGCTATTGCTATGGCATGTTGCTTGTCTTCTGGTCACAGTTTCAAAATTGCACGACTGTCCTAAAATAATCCTCATGTGGCTTCGATATAGGTTAATAATATAATTTAACTACATTTTAATTATATTAAGAGCCCATTAATGAATCTATGGAATAGCCTTAAGGGAGAAAAAAAATTATTTCATATTTGCAACAATTGATCTGGAAAACATTACTTTTAATTTATTTGGATCCATACATACTTTAATTGCTTGTACAGGGAGGATTTTTTAGTTTGCTTTCTGTTATGAAGTTTTACAGTAGAACCTCATACAATAAAGGCTCAGTGTTCTGAATGTTACAACAGAAATTTAGACAATTTAGTTATAATCAAAAACATCTATGTGAAAAAAAAAATATGTAACCTTTATGTTATTGATTCTCATATAAAGAAATAAGACTTATTTACACAAAATCTTAATTGAGAGAAAGACCTGTAAGTAAATTTCTATTCTAATGGTATTTGGTTCTAATTCAGCTTCAGCCCTCAGAATGGCATCTTCAATTTTCAAATTTTCCAAAATTATTGAATCTTAGTTAGGATTATGATTCAGCTTGCAAAAAAGTCTGATCCAACAGTTTTATAGGGATTCCAAGTGATCATCACATATTTATGACTGGTCACAGAATCAATTTTCTTATATATACAAATTAACCATCATTTTTGTTCTTCACTAATATGCATGAACATGATGCCTTTGACTCTGAACCTACACAAACATTCATTCACTAAAATAATATTGCCTTTAAACAATATACTACATTAGAATTCAAACATTTGTTTGAATCTAATGTAGTACATTGTTAACATTTGGAAATCTGTTAGCATAATTTTACAGATTATTCTTTCATTTTGATTAGATGTTTTTTTTAACTTTTTTAAATCATAGCTAACATTTACTTGAGTTTTGTTAAAAATTATTATTATGCATTCTTGTAATATATATATATAGTGAGTTTTTGACGGTTAATTTTTCTTTTAAGAATGAACAAAATCTTTCTCCTGTGATAAAACCTGAACCTCTTTCTGATACAGAGGCACAAAAAGCAAATGGTTTTGAAATAAGTGATTCATCTAACGACAGCTGCATGTCACCAGGTCTTGGAAATTTAGAAGTAAATATATTATTATTCTAGTATTTCCCTTAATTCCTTTAATTTTTGTATAATGAATGCTTTAGTTTAAAGATATCCTCAGTATTGTAAATATGTACATAATATATTGCAGAGGAATATAGATTATTGTTTAATTAGTATATTTGAAGGTTTCTTTATTTAAACATCTTAAGAATTGTACCTCTGCTCACAGCTGGAGTACATTTTATAAGATGCTTGAAAATGCAATGCATACAGATAGAAGGGCAATATTTTACAAAAACTATGATATTCGTTTTGAGAATATGCTTGGCAGTTTTTTCTTTTCAATGGTAAATTCAACATTAGTTTCCAGAATTAAATGAATTTATAATAACATAAGGAACTAAAATAATAATTTATGATTGAGGAATACAAATCTGCTTTGAAATATTACCATTCATGTTGCTGATTATTTGGAAGGAATTTATGTTAGCGGAAAGAATTATAGCATTAGTTTATGTTTGGATATGCTTTATATGTTCTTCTATAGAAGATATTATTCACAACTCTAAGCTAGGTCAATTTATGATGATATCAAGAGTGAAATTATTATTTTTGCCACAATTAAAAAAAATGTATTGCAATTTCCGATTTATTACATGAAGAGGATTAAGAATTGTTATTTTATATGTGATACATTTCATAAAGAGGGTTAACTATATTGCACAGTTATATGTGCAATTAAGTTCAGGATATAATTTTTTTACATTAAAACTGGGGATAGAAGAAATAAAAATTTCAGTCAGCGAAATTTATTTGGTATTGAGAGAGAGGAATTATATTTAGCACCTAAATATTTTTTTTATTATTTTCTGAAGGCAAAAAAAATTATTTTAGTTAGCTACTTGTTGACAAATAAGTTAATAATGTAATACAAGAATCTAGCAGATATGTAGTTATATATAAAGTGTATTATAGCTTCACCAAAAGTATGCAATTATTTGGCTCAAAAATGTTTTGTTTTAATCTTAAATTAATATATAAATATATAAGATAGTCATTTATTAACTTTTTTTACACATATGTAAAGAAATAGACTTCAGAATAGATCTAAGAAAAGTATAGGACATGGAGTTGTATGTTTACCAAGCAACATAAATTTGTAAAAAGAGAAATTCAAGACAGGAATATATATTTTTGAAATGCAAAACTTCTTGAAGAATGATGTATTTAGCGTATTAATGAGGCTATCAATGTGATAGGTATGGAAGATCAACGACAATTACTGTAATTTGACTATCAAATGCTTAGTAAATAAAGTTTCTTCCAATTCATAAGTTAAAGTATATGTTAAGAACATAAGTTTAAGTTACATAAGAGTTCTTATATTTCAAAAAAAGTTTATAAGTATGTACATATTTTTGAATTTTCTAAATTTCATTTATATAAGTCTGCTAAATATGAAATCTATAAAGAGGCTAACACCTAATGTATGATATAAAGCTTTAATAAATGTGGTACAGTTCAGCTGTCATATATTCATGCTTGATTCAAGATTTGCTTTTAGTTACCTGCTGGTTGATTCCAAATGAGAAATTGGTGTAAGAAAAATTTACATATACAGTTGCTCTGTTTGTTATCACACTTTATTATGGCTTTAGATTCTATTTATTTTTGCAAGAAATGCAAAACTTAAAGTTACTTTATAATACTGAATGATGCAGCAATTGATTACACTTTTTTTTCTTTTAGTGTATAAAAGTATCACCATAAGTAGAATATTCTTCAGTTTTATTTAAAAAATCATAATTATCTGTCATAATATAATTTTTGAAATAATATCAATACTTATTCCATTTTATACAAAAAAAAAATTCTTTCATTGTATTGTAGATTGTAATCAAACAAGAAGTAGATGATGAAGACTCTTGATATATGAATTGAAATCAAAGAATGGTAAATTATTTGTTTCAAATTTTCTGCAATTTTCAAATTTTCATTTTTTTTCTTACTTTGGTTAACTGCATTTTTCACAAGTTACTTTTAAGACAAAAATTAATTTCCCTATTATTTTATTCTTCTATTTAATGAATTTATATGCATAAGATATGAATGTACATTACCTAAATTTTACTTTTTAAATGTATTGTTAAAGGGCAAAAATCAAACATAAACAAACCATGGTATGAGCATTACGGATAGCTGCTTTTAACTATTATACTGCTGCAACTCAACACTCAGATCATTTTGAAAGATTGTACAATGTTATTAGAAATCATAATTATCTGTCATAGCTCACCATAGCTGAAGAAAGCTCACCATATCAGCAAAAGCTTTATTTCAGTCAGAAGATGTAAAAGAAACCAAAATTATTGATCAATTAAGTTTTATCAAGCTCTGAAATTAACTTGATTGTTACTGGATGGATAAATGCTATAACTTACCTATGGAATTTAATGTGTCTTCTAAAAGTATCATTTCATAAAATTTGGAATCAATTTCATTTTTGAAAAATGTTTTCTTTAAATTTATTGATAAAATTGGCTGATTAGTTTTTAATGTTAGGATAAAATTCAAATTATCAAAATATTTGCTGGATTTTCCCAGTATTAACAATTAATTTTTAAAAATGTTTTCTTTGAACATTAACCTTGAAATAGGTTTCCAGAGCCACTTTTATTTCATAGATTATAAACTTTTTAATTTGCCCATTCAATGATTTGTCCTAATTTATTCTAATTCAATTCACATTTTTTAGTAATATCAAATTCCAAAATAAAATTGAAAAATTAGTAATTTCATATTAATTTATCAGCTAACAAATTCCATAATCTGGACAAAGATGGGTAGTTTCTAACTATTTTTATTGGTATTTAAAAAGTGGAATATTAAAGAATCAATTTCAGTTATACTTAAATTGAAACAGTATTTCAAAATATTTGAATAACCAGTTGCATTTTTTAAATATCTATAAAGGAATTTTTCTGTACTTTGGTATTATCTCGTCGATTTGTCTACTCTTGTGAAATCCTTCAGCAGCATCATAATGAAAAGTACTTTTGCTTTTATTGGCACAATTTGCAATTACTGGCACCAAGCTACCTTTTGGCAATAATGTCAAATATATCGAAGGGACAATCCCAAATTAAATAATTTTTCCCATTTCCAAAAATAAATTTTTTTTTACAATGAGATTAACTGAAATAAAAAAAAATTGATGTGTCCAAGATTGACTGCTAATTAACTTTATATATTTTAGATTAAAGTAATAGAAATGTTTTTCACTTTTCTGTATACAGCTATCAGTTTTTTTTTAATACTAAGTTACTTAAAAATTAGAGTGATATAGTTACTATATTAATAACATTTTTTCTTTTATAGGGCATTTATAGAAAAATGACGAAGTGATATCTGATTCATCAAATACATTCCAAAGAAAACTGTGGAAGATTAGAGATTATTTAATACAACTTGTTTCTGGAACGTTTTTAGGAATACTTTTTCTTATTGTAATTATGAAAAGTGTAATAAATTCTAAAAACAAATAATCAAGAAAATAAAATGTTATATGTATTTATAAGAAGTTTTTTTTTTAATCTTTATTTATATTCATGCAACAACCAAAATAGTACTTAAAGTATATTATTAAACAAAATTTCACCAGATAAGGAAAAAAAGTTATGTATATTAGACAAATACATTTAAATATTGGCAGGAAATTCTGGCTTAAATGCCTTTGTTTTCATTTTATTTAAAATAACAAGGTTTTCTGAACTTCAGCTCTAGCTATTATAGAGGCTCAAACAAAATAATTAAAAACTGGCATTATTATTGATAATCTGGTTTGGTTTGAAGTTTTATGGCACAAGAACCAATATGAAGGTTATACTGCGCTAAACAAGTTTAATTCTGATTCAAAGTTTTATTAAAACAGTTTCTAGAAAAGTATTTCCATAGTAAAACGATGACAAATAACAAATGTCAAAACGAAGCCGAAAAAGTGAGTTCAGATTAAGGAAGAAAAACCTACAGATTTTAAGTAGGCAAAAAGATTCTTATGTGGATTTTTGCCAAGCAACAAGGATAAAGTTACAGTTAGGGTTTTGAAGTAAAATAACCGCTGAGCGTTAAAATATGGACATTCAATAAGGATATGATAAACTGTTATCCCACAACCACAGTGTGGGCATATCGGCAATTCATCGTTTAATAATAGATGTCTAAGTGTAATTCTAGTGTGACCGATTCTCAGGCGAGTTAAAACGGTGTCGTGTTTTCTATAACTTAAAGAGGGCCAATTTTCTATGACAGGTTTGCAAGTATGAAGTTTGTTTAGAGTTTCCGAATCCCACAGAGTTTGCCAATTTACGTACAGATAGCTTTTAGCCTGTTTCTTCAAATCGCATGCAGGTATGGGTGTTTCTAAGAAACGAGTTGCTGATTTGGCACTTTTATCAGCCTTCTCATTGCCACATATTCCCACATGAGATGGTATCCAGCAGAATAGAACTGTAGAGCCGCGAGAGGCAATCTTATAAAATAAGTCTAAAATCTTTAAAATGTCTGGATGGGTATGATTCTGGGGAAATTTTAAAGACTGCAAAACACTTAAAGAATCACTGTAAATAATAAAAATTCCACTAGGTCTATTTAAAATTTCTAATAAAGCATGTAAAACTGCAGTGGTCTCAGCAGTAAATATGGAACAACAAGAAGGAAGTTGAAAACTTAAAATTTTATCTGAAAAAACCACAGAGAATGAGGCATTGGTTGATGTCTTAGAACCATCGGTGTAAACAGGAATGAAAGACTGATAATGAGATCTATGTTCAAGGAATAATTTTTGATAAACAGTATCTGTAGTGTCCGATTTGCTGAAGTTTTCAAAAGGATTAAGAAAATAAAAGGTTTGAATCCTCCATGGTGGAAAATTGTTAAACAGCTGTGAGGATAATACCATATGGTTCATATTTAGTTCTAATAAAATAGTGCTCACCCTGGTGTGAAATGTAGGTTCTAAATTCTTTCTAGCTTCTTGCAAACGAAGCAGGAAAGGTCGAAGTTTAAAATCAAAATATGGATGGCTTGGATGAGATTGTATTCTAAAATAATAATGTAAAGAAAGCATTTTTCTTCTGAGATGTAAATCTGGTTCATAACACTCAACATATAAACTTTTAACTGGAGAGGTGCGAAAAGCTCCAGAGCATATTCTAAGAGCTGCATGATGGACAGGGTCTATTTTTTTCAGTATACTTTTCCTAGCTGAACCATAGATCGCGCACCCATAATCTATTTTCGAGAGGATGGTTGCTCTATAAATCCTCAACAATGAAGTTCTGTCGGCTCCCCAAGATGTATTAGAAAGAACTTTCAAGATATTTAAAGCCCTTTCACACTTTTTCCGTAAAGAAGATAGGTGGGATTGAAATGTCAGTTTTTTGTCGAAAGTGACTCCTAAGAAACGAATTTCATTAAGAAAAGGAATTTTTTGACCATAGAACATAATTTCAGGATCTGGATGAAGACTTCTCTTCCGACAAAAATGCACTCCCGCTGTTTTTGCCGCTGAGAAAGTGAAACCATTTAAATCTGACCATTGTTTAATTTTGTTTACAGCCGTTTGCAGTTGTCTCTCTATAAAGCGCATATGGTTTCCCATGCAGGAAATGTACAGATCATCTACATAAAGATATCCTTTGACATATGGTGGAAGTTGGTTTAAAATGCGATTAATTTTTATAATGAAAAGTGTGACACTTAGAACGCTGCCCTGTGGGACACCTTCTTTTTGGGTAAAAGTATCAGAAAATTCATGCCCTAATTTAACTTTAAACTGTCTCAGTTGTAAAAAATTTTGAATAAAGATAGACATCTGTCCACTTTACAATTAATATTAATGATAATGATGAAAAGAGTTTTGATGGCTTATTAAAATAGGGTTATGATCAAAATAAGAATAAATTAGAAATTTATTTTTAAAGGGCTGCAATGTTAGTTCATTTTTTCAATTTCATATTTTTAATTTTTAATAACTATTATTTATTTACAGTTTAATTCACATTCTAACCAAAATTCGACAAAGAACCAAGAATGAATCGCCAGTTTATCCAAGATATTAAATTTATTCATTTCAATTCAATCAAACTTACAAATGTTATTTGTTAATAAACATTTTTTTAAAGAATATGATTATCCATGAAATGATAAAAATGTTGTTGAAATTACAAATAACTGTAGAATGAGAGAAAAACACTGCAAAAATTCAATAAATCTTATTTGAATTTAACTGGTATTAAGAAAAAAATATATAATTACTGTGATACTATTCTCATAAAAAAATATTGTGATTGTCAAAAGATACAATTTCTAAATCTTCTTAAAAATAAAGCTTTTTTATTCTTACCTTTCAGCATGGTTTTTCTCAATTAAGAAATGGTGGACCACTTTTCAATTTCTGTTCGATATTTTTTCCAGTCCCTCATTCTACTTTTCCCAACTCCTTGGCTATATTCTTTACTGTTACACCAAAGTATAATTGCTATATAATGCATAACTTTTCCTCCATAGTTAGTACAACTGTTTTTCATTTATCACCTATTTTAAAATCTTCACTGTAGTTGCTTAAAAAAAAACAAGAACAATTTACAAATACCGTATGGACTGTATTTTTATAATCAGGCATAGAAACAGCATTTAAAGCCTATTACACATTAACAAAACAATGAACTACGAGCAGAATGCTTTCTTTTCTTGGGGGCCGTGGTGGCCTGGAAGTAAGGTCCCGGCTTCGGAAATGGAGGGTTTCAGGTTCGAGACTCGATTCCACTGAAGAACCGTCGTGGGAGGGGGTCTCTTGCACGTTAAATCTGTCAGGCCAAACATTCTCCTGTGGTGTGGAGAAGGGGTTGCCATATCAGGTGTTGTCCTTGTCATCTGACCTTGGTTCAAAATTATGAGGTCCGTCCCAAAATAGCTCTCATGCTGCTTTAAAAACGGGACATTAATATAACTAAACTAAACTTTTTTTTCTTGTTGCAATTTGTGTTTTGCACGACATGTAGGAAGATCATAGCAGACACCCGCCTCCAAAACATAGGCAATGCTACCAATGCAACGGCTTTCTTTCTTCATTAATTAAAATAAACTTTGATGGATAGTTAGATGTGTGTTGTAATGTAAAAATAGTGTATCATAATACATCCTGAAGGTAAAATCCTATTTTAGCCCACCTTTGGCGACTTTTTCAAAATCTCGCCAAATCGAAAGTATTTGAATTAAAAGGTTAAGGAAAAAGAATTCTTACCTTTCACCAAAAAATTCTTATTATTCGCTAAAGGTGGGCTAAAATAAGATCGACCCCATCCTGAAGTTTTTACAGGAGAATATTAACTTTTCTATTCATTTTTTAAAAAATTATAGGAACTTCACAAAAATAATCTTTATTGCTGGACATAAATTATTTGGTAAATATTCATCCAATGGTCTATTTGCATAATAGTTTTATGCAATTTTTGTATCATACAAGTCATGGTGACATATCACACTATATTTACAGATGATATCAAGTATATAGATATTATCATGCTGAAATTCTAGATTGAAAACAACTTTTCAGCCCATAACATCTAAACAAATTACAGCTATTGAAAAAGTTTCAGCTAAAAATTGCTAACTATGATTCACTTAATTTGACTTCTTTCTTTTTAGTAAGGAGGTTAGAGAGATGTCAAAATTCCATTTTCTCTTAGCTGGATATTCCTTTTACAGACTCCTTCTCCTACAATGTATTCCACACTGATTCAAATTTAATATTTACTTTTACTCACAAGACGGCAAGAGAAAAGTATTATATGCACATGTTATATAAACTTTTGAATGGAAGATGAATATGAGTTCAAAGCATCATAACCATTGATGATCTACAAATTTTTTGCTAAAATTGTGTCATGGTTATTTCAATTGATAATATTCCAATAAAGAAGTTACTTTAAAATTTTTTTGATCAGTTGTTAATATGTCAGCGAACATAGCAGCAAAAATGCAAATTGAATAAATAAAAATTGAATGGAAGCAGCAAGAATAGCTTCTGAATATAAATCTGCATCAAATTTTAAAATAAATATAACAACAGAAAGTACACATTCATGTGACTGCAAAAATAATAGCTTAAAAACACAATAAATGATATTTGGCACATAGATTTGACAACAAAACTCGGTTTCCAACAAATTTTGAATTCAATTATCAATCATAAAAAGATTCCAAAAGAGTTTTTCAAATATCTTCATTACACTAGGTATATAAAAGTTTTACAGGATAAAAGTAAAGGCAACAACATGTCCGCCAATTTATTTTTGAAAACGCTTAAAAGTATAAAATTAACAAGCCCCAAAATTTCATCATAAAATAAAAAAAAATTGAAAATATGACTAAAAAATAATAATTTTAAGCCCTGTGCAGCCTTAATAGACAAGCCACTACAAATTGGAATTTAGATACTTTTGAACTCACCTTAACATAAAAATCTAAATGATATAAAATTTTATTTTGTTAAAAGCATGCTGAATATAAAATTCCAGAGACTAAAGAAATATCAATATTGTCAATTAATTCAAATTAATCAATTCCCATAGGATAAAAAATTTGACATATTAATTAAAATGTGAAAAAGGAAATTCCTTGAATATAGATGATTCAAATATGTAAATAAATGTCCAAATAATCACAATTATGAGAGGTCAGCAAAATTCGCATGGTAGTGCAGGTAAAATGTTCATGAAGTGTTTAGTATGCGACAGATCGAAAACAAACAATATAGCCTATCAAGTGTTGACTGCAATTCAAAATATTTCAATAACTTCATCTTCATTGTTTTCCAACATTACAGTCACTTTATAAAATCATGTCTCATAGCTTTATAGACAAATTCATTTTTCAAATTCATGTATAACATTTTTAAATCATTACATAAAAACAATAAATATATACACTGATCATAACGAAATTGCTTATTCGTTTCAAATTTCACATCAAAAACAATTAACATGCGAATTTCGATTTAATTTACAGCTAAATTCCAATCATTTAAAGCTCAACCGCGATATCTGGAAAATTCGAGAGAATTTTAATTAAAAAATAAAACCTTAGTCAACTAACAGGAAAACTATTCAAAATAAGACATTATAAGGTTACCATAAAGAGCTGTGTAACGCATAACGGCGCGATCGGTAGCCATGCCTCTTATATTTGTTGAGCGATAAATAGCCAAATTTGTCACACTTCTTTTACCATTTCGGAATCACAGCAAATGGAAACTTGTAGAAAGTTCGAGCTGTAATTGCAAACTATGCAATCGTTACCATGGTAACTACAAGAATCGTAAAGTATTCTCCAGAGTTTTCGGTGGACTCTATAAATATGGGAACGGGAAATCCCTCCGACAAGAATCAGCTTAGAGAGAAGTTACAAATTCTTGGGTGAATAATTATCGTAGTGTACTCCGCGTTCTTTTGGTACTGTGTCTTTTCCAGAGATTATTTTTGAATTCTAGAAACCAAAGATGTCGCTATTTCCATTGCTGTCATCTAGTTTGTCAGATCCATGGGGATGGGATTATCCATCCCGCACGTTTGACCGACCTCTTGGCATGGGACTTCTTGATAGTGTGAATGATCTTCTTTCCCCTACAGTGACTTCAGGACTATTGATGCGACCGCTATTAAACGCCGCTAATACGCTGTCAGATGTTAAAAACGAGCCTGACAAATTCAAAGTTATGTTGAATGTCAGCCAATTCAAGCCGAATGAGATCGACGTCAAGATTGTGGACAATAATATCGTCATCCATGGCAAACATGATGAAAAAACTGACGAACACGGATTTATAACAAGAGAGTTTACTCGCCGCTACATGCTGCCGGATGGTACAGATCCTAAAGCTGTCAAGTCTTCTCTTAGTGCAAATGGAATTTTGACAATCGAAGCGCCTAAAAAGGTTATTGAACAACCTCCAAGTAATGAAAGAATTGTGCCTATATCCATGGAAAAACCTGCAGCAGTTACTAACAAATGAACTTGTGTTTTAATCAAATTTCACAAGGTTTCATTACATCCTATTGATGTGTAACATTTGGAATTCATGAAGTAGAAAGTTTGTAATAATCCTGATGTTAATGTCATGTCTAATCACGTGTGTTACTGAATATAATGTTATTTATAAATATGTAAGTGTTATATGTAAAGTAAAAAGTGTTATATGTAAAGTGTTTTCCGGGAAAAAATAAAATTTGTAAGTATTACTTTGTCTCGTTGTTTAGAGTGATTACTTCATTGTGGTATAAATTAACTTCCTTTATTTAAATTAGACATGATAGTTAAAACATTGCAATTATTCAGAAATAAGTGTTCTTATTTAAAGGATTTATATAACAAAATTAATATAATTATCAAGTCAATATATTGATTTATATTAGTATTGTAAATAATCAATTATATATATACAAATAAAGCATACTCATATAAGCCAATTAAAATTTTTACTTTTGGACATTAATATAGAAAAGGAAAACCTACAATCAAAATCAATATTGAAAGCTGTAAAAAGAAACTGGGTATCAAAATTTATAAATAACTTTAGATAATGAACTATTGGGATTAAATATCTAAAGCTAGTTTTAATGACTCCTTTATGAAACAGGAAAAAAAATTGGTAAATGAATTAAAAATATGGATTTTTTTCAGGTTCTTACAATCATATGATTTAATAAGAGTATGATATTTTAAATAGTTAAATAAAAAATGGTAAAATTAGATAAGTTAATTTTTAAAAAATTTTATTAATTAAATATTTTATATTGTTATTAAATTTACCTAGAGAATTTGACAACACGTTGAGTAAAAAGACATTACAAACTGAGCAATGAAAATATCTGCACAAATTTATTTGATAAAATAAAATAAATATAAAATTTAAAGTTATAAAATAAATTTAAAAAAGTTTAAATTTGGTCAAATGCTAACGAAATTAAGAATATGAGCACATACATGAAGATATTAATGAAACATAGATGGCAGCACGTGCCCATAAAACAATTCTCCGCCCCCAAAATATGGCTTCACATATTGTGTCGCCATCTTTGAGAAATATTTGAAATAAATAAATAACACAATACATTAAAAATGAAAGATAAATTTTGTCAAATGGCATAGAAATTAAGAATAAGAGCATATACAGAAAAAGATGTAAATGAAATATAGATGGCAGCACATATTGATCAAAATATATGTCACTCACAAAAATAAAAACGACTTCATGTATTGTAACGCCATCTTTGAAATATAATTGAAATAAATTGCAATGTAAAAAAAACTAAACAGAGTAAATAAAAAAATATTATGATTATGAAATTTTTTAAGAATAACAAGTTATGAAATAAAGTTCAAGAAAAAAACAATTTTTTATACATTATAATGATAGTAAAAATCTAAAACTATAAAATTTTATTTTCAAAAATACAAAATTTAATAATGATAGAATGAAGAATTGCAGGATTCATGGATATCAATGTCCAAAATAAAGTAAACTTTAAAAAACATGTTAAATAAAAGTAAAATGTTAAATTATATAAATTTAAGAAATTATTTTTAAATAGTTACGAAAAATCACCAGGAAATGGATATTGGGCGTGTTACCAGTTTTATCTCTGTGGTGTTGCCCTGTAGAGATATTTTGATGTCATGCAATGCATATTAGAGAATTAACAGGTTAAATCATCTGGAATAACATCGACTCTACGAAACACAACTTTATTAACAGAAACCAAAGTAAACACTAAACACTAATTTTTAAAGCAATTTTCTGGTTGCCAACTCGAAAAACATATAAGTAAAAATATTTAGATACATCATAAAAAATACGGAAATACAGTGAGTCAGCGAGGATTATCTTTTTGAAATAACGATAATAAATCTTGCATTTCCGCTGATCCACGTGATACAATAAATAATACTTCAGCGATCAGAATTTCGGCACCACAGCCCTTCCTGGATTGAAAAACTGTTTTGCTGTTACAATTTAAGAAAATTGTTTGTAAAATAATGAAAAACGAGCTTTTATTTTAACATCAGAGTCATTTTCATACAATTCAGCACCATCAATAATACCATTGAAAAAAATAAATGCTTTAATAAGAAAATATTTAAATTCTGTTGATAAATGCGCCCCAGAACTTGCTAATTTTAACACAAATTTAACATCTTTCGTAAAAAAGTGTTAGCTTTTCTTTTCTAACAAAAAAATACCAGCATTTTATGTTTTCTTCTCTTTTATAGACACTGTATTAAATCTTTAGTTCCTTGTCATATTATACAAGTGGGAACTTTCTGTTTCAGCATTTGTTTCAATAGCCTGATTCTGCTATCAATTGAAGGAATACATTTTTACATCATACAATTAGCGATTGTCGATAAAGGAACAATAAAAATTCAACACCGAAATTTTGGTTTATTCTCATCTTTAAAAACCCTCCAGGTCAAAATTTATATATGTCTATTTATACGATGAAAAACTAAATGAATTAAACAAACGAATTTGATATTTATCTTAATATCAAAATGTCTCAAGAAAATCAATAGCTGTTCATCCATCTGTTCATTTGTATGGATGGGAATATGGAAATTTTAAGCTACAAGAGCTGGATAGATGATACTTGGCATACAGTTTTATCTCAAAAAGAAAAATCTAACATGATTTTTGAATTAAATGTATCAACTGATTGATTGTCCATCTGCATATTTATTCGAATACGTGTTATCCAAATGAATTCAAAAATGAAATAAACTAAATAGATGAATTTTATTATACCGAATAGATTACATAACATTCAGTTTTTTTTTTTTTTTTTTTTTTTGGACTCAGAAATCGTTTATTTGAACTCAATGACAAATCGAATTATTTGAAATACGTAGTTCGTTCTCTTCAGTACAAGACGAACTTAAATAGAAATCAAGCAATATTTTTAAAATCAATGAAATTATTAATTTCGTAACAAAATGTTTGTAAATTTTTTTAAAATATAAATAAAGCAAATATTTATCTTTTGCTTCTTAAATATTCTGAAGGGGAAAAAAAACCCGACGCTATGCTTATATGTTAAAAGGGAATGGTTGCTAGATTTGCTTTTAATTGTTAAATGATGTTTGTTAATAAATGCTAGGTTTGTTTGTAAAAAGTGACAAATATAAACCGTATCTTAATTTAACAATTATAAGAACAACTCTAGAAAATAATTGTTTTTTAAGGCTCACGGCAAATTCAACATCTTTTGTAATAAAAAGGGAGCAAAATTTGTAAAATAATATGAAAAATTTTCTGACAATTACATTCTAATTTTTTAAATGAATATTTAATAAAATCTAAGGAATAGATATTTTTTACAAGATATTTATAGAATAGCAATCTATGTAAGTTATTTGATTCACCGGTATTATAAATTGCAGAAAATGTTCAACTAAATCTGTTGTATTTAACAGTCTTAATTATTCCATTAGTGAAGTAATTTCCTTCGATATGTATTTAAATCATATTGTTTATAATTATTTTAGAAGCATTACTGTTTAGCATATTTCTGTTAAATGTTCTATATATTAAACCTGCCTAAGGAAAATCAAGTTTCCTTTCGCTTTTTATATTTAAAAAAAATCCCATTGGAAATACATTCAATTTATTTCATTTTCGAATTGAAGTATGATGCCATCAGCAAAACGGAAGAATTAAAAAATATTTTTTTAATGATGTTGCCCTCCTAAAACTATATAAACAGAGTCTGACTAAGGAAGGGCCATGTGGGGCGTTTGCCCCGATCCCCCACATCAGAGGGAGGGGAGCAAATCGAATATAAAGTTTATTTTACGTCTTCTTCTTCTTGTTATGAATCAATTCTTTATTACTAAAGTAGTGAAGCAGAGTAGGCCTCCAAAGAAGTTTTTACCATTGATATTAATTAGGTGCAAGTCTCTAATTTTTTATCAGTTCAACTGTTATTTAAACTTTACTTTGAAATAGAAATCCATTAATTTGTTAAAGAAATTTCCAATAACTTGCTAGCTGAATGCTCTTTCCACACTTTAAAAAAATTGTAAAGATTGTACGTAATTTATTCCGTATTGAATTTTAGCATCTGTTACTTCTTGAGTGCATATATTAAAACCCTCACTTTTTGGCAAGGTAAAAAAATATACCCTGATTGCCACTGGTGTTCAGGATTGGCTTCACTGAGGATTGTTTTTTGTTCCTTTATTTATTATTATTATTTGTAATTGTAAATTTATATTTTTAAAAGTGGTGGGAACACCAACTTTTTTTTTTTTTTTTAAGTTTTGATTACTTAATTTGTTAAGTTGTATTGCATTATTTATAAATAATATTTCTTTTTCTTCAGAGAAGTGGTATTCTTTAGGAAGCAATTAGAACTATTTGTTCTAAAAGAATGAATCATTTTCTTCTATAATCTTCTGGTTATTCTTTTTTAAACAATTTTTGTGAGAATGAATTCTGAATTCGAAAGGAATAAAAGAAAAAGGTACTTGTGTTCTGGCTATGAAGGTCTATGTTTGTTTTAATAAAACCTTTTTTTTTTTTTTTTCTATATCATGGAGTTGGCTAGTTCCGATGTGTCTAAACTAATTACGTTAATAATGTCTAAGGCAAATCTGCCCACACTACAGGCATACATGGCTTCTCCTGCCCATATTTGGATTGTTTTGGTCTTAACAAAGACGAAGTCATCCGGGACCCTCAACTGTTTTTGGATTTATTAGACTTTTTCGGATTCATGGGGACTATCTAGCCTAGCAATACGATTCCGAGATTAGTAACAACATCAATAACAGCATCTACTACCGAATGTGCATCAGAATCAGAATTTAAATGATATTCTTGAGGAATTTTGTTTATTGATGAAAATAATACGAAAATAAAATAGATAAAAGATAAAAGACCTAATTATATTTTTATGAATCTCATTATACAGAGCATCTGTTCAAATTGTGGCCCAGTAGCTGATTTCTAAATTGGCAGTAACAGGCAAAAAATTTCACTTTGAAAAATGCTTTAAATTACATAAAGAATTTTGTATGTTATTTGAATCAATAAATGCATTGCTGGAGAAAAGGTACGATTTTGGAATTCTTATACAGTTCATTGTGCCTTGTAGTCAGGCGTATTTAATAAAATATTCCAGACGCCAACATTTTTTTTTACCAAAAAAACTCTTCCACTATTCTTCTAATGGCACACAAGAAAATACTGCTCTGGTGCTGTAAAAATAATTTTTTGTATTGCAATATTTTTAAATAATAAAAATGTTTAACTTTAATTACTTAAAATTTAAAAAAAGGAAGAAAAGGAAAAAAGGAAATATACTATCGCAAATTTCAAGTTGAAAACATTATTATCTTTTAAATTTTTATTTGCTGTGGTTAATTTAAGTCATTAACCAGTTTAAACCTATTTGAAACAATCACCAGACTTCCCTGTCACCAGGTCTCTCTCTTTCTCTCGACTAATTTTGAGATGAAAGAAACCCATCTTTTTCTAAATATCGACGTGTGCATAATCTGATAGTCTCGTTTTTGTTTCATATCGGTTTAAACTGGTCAATGAATTAAATTAATTAAGACAATTCATAAGAACTCAGAGAATGTATAATTTGGAAATCAAATTGTAACTTCAGATGGCGATAAATCGCCAAATGTGACAATCTTATGCATCATTTTCAAAAAACACTATTTTAATTTGCTGAAATTATCCCTGAACCAACAATCTTTATCGTTTAAACCAACAAACAATAGCACTGATTTCCAAGGGAAATACTACAACAGCAGACGATTGGTAATTCAAAAGTTATATAGTGAAAGCCGACTCCAAAATAAAATTACATTAGCAGACGATAGGTAATAGAAAAAATATCCTGTGAAAGCCGACCTCAAAAAAAGAAATAAAAGAAAAGGGATAAATAGCGAATTTGTTGCCTTCACATTTTGAGGCTTCAAAGATCTCAAGCGTAAACAATATGATGTTCTCACATGACGAAAAGAAAAAAACGCTCATAGTATCACATTTTTATCATTCAATGTTTGTACTAAATTTAATAGTTCTGTGTCTAGTGGTTCTTGTTGAGCGCACATTCACTTTCATTATTATTAGGGATTGGCATATGTAAGTTATTTATAATTATCGGTATATTTTATCTCTGAAAATATACACAGAATACTTAAAGAAAATACAACAAACATTTTTTGGATGCAAAATATTTTTTGGTTCGAAATAGCTGAAAACATCCCAAAATCTTGCAACGAGAAAACATTTCTCAAACATAAAAGCAATAAAAAAATGTGCTGGTAACTTAGTTTGAACAAATAATCATAACATCTTAAAATTGGTAGAAAAAAAATAGCAAGATCAACTAAAATATTATAGTTAAGGGGGAAAAAATCTTGTACTTTGGGAGAAGTAAACTAAATTTCATATTCGATTTCCTTGGGAGCAATTATTTATGCCTAAAAATCCTATTGGAGAAAAAATCCATTAAAGAAATACACATATCAAATAAAAGATTAAAATGCGATCTTACATCACAGCATAAAAGAACATCTGCTAAGATTTTTGACGGTAAGAACAATCACATCTGGATATGACGTCATATTAAATTGTTTTTATCGACGGCTTAGAAATTGACATGCTTCCAGAACGGAGAAGAATATTACATCTATGAAGCTGATTCGTAAAACAATGGACAAAGTATCTATAATTATTTATGATGAGCTTGGCATTTCATACATAAATGTTTATCATTTTCATTAAAATCTATTTATATATAAATTTCATTTTTGCAAAGATAGAATTGTCCAATCGGTAGCCTTGTTATCATTGTTTAACATATTTTGTAAATTTTTTTCATACCAGAATATAATACAATATCTCTGCGTAATTCGATATCATTGGCGCATTTCACACCAGGCAGATCAGAGGTTGCATAGCTGAAAGAAGGTTAAAAGCAGGTCGATTTTAAAATGTTAAAAAAAAAAAAAAAAAAAAAATCTGCGAAATAGTAAGATTGATTTTTTAGTTTAAAAAATGGTGGGATAAATCAACATTTTATGCAGTGTTCAGTACTTTGCTTCCAACGCGCCAAATTGGCGAGCTCCTATTCTAGGATGGCTCCCTTTTGTAACTGTGCAAATCATGACTTGCTAGAATAGATTTGAACTCCAAACGTGACACTATACCGTTGGTAGCGAGATGACTCCATGCCTCTTCTGATAGCCAATAAACTGTATTTTATAGCTACACTACAAGTATTAGTATCAAAATGATGCTAATAAATTAGCTGATTGCAATTCCTAGCATCATGTTCAAAGATATACTGCAATTATTAGTTCATTTTTCTTTATAATTTATAGAGTCATCCTCGGCCTCTATATTAAGTATTATAAAATATTAGAATGAAATCAACAGTTAGTCATGTAGTTGATATTAAATATTTGAACGAAAACAATATATCAAATAATTATTATAAAATAGAATAAAATCAACTTTAGTTAAACTTTGTTGGTCAGGTTCTTATTTGCATCCTTTCATTCGCTTAATTCATTACAATTCCAAGTTTTTCTTACAAAGCCTTATATGTGTTTAAATGTAAATCCGCATACTGTGAAATTATGAATCCTAATAAATAAAGATATTGTTACGAATCTGTGATGCTTCTTCCCACAAAGTTGGTTCTATCACCGGAAAGAATAATTTACAGTACTTAGTATTAGCCGGATGACTCATTAGTGATCCCAGAGCTTGACCACTAACGTGGCGACCGTTCCTTGTCGAATTTGGCAACTCTGGCGACAAAACGGATAACACTCGAAATTTCGAGAATATTGACGATTCATTCATTAGGAGCCGAGATATATCTGATTGATATAGAAGTTACAAGCCCCTCCTCCTAGAAACTATAAATGGACGACTGTTTCGAGTTCTCATGGTGAATATATATAAAAAAAAAAAAAAAAAAAAATATATATATATATATATATATATATAGTCGATTCCGGTTAATCGGACCACATCGGGACGCGATCATTTTGGTCCTAATAACCGGCTGGTCCGATTACACGAACATGCCCTATGTTACAAGACGAGATGTGCTATACGTAATATATTAATATGTCATTATGACCTTTATTGTGCGGTACACGCGTATGGCAAACATACAAACAAGAACTACTGTTGCTTATGAACTTTATTCATTGAAAAATAAATTTACAAACAAATTCTTCGAAACGATCTACATGATACTCAGCATGCGAAGCACAGTAAAAAAAAGTTCTTATCAAATTCAAGTCAACGTTTGAAGAACTTACTACCGAGCTGCCCGTTCTAAGAAACCAAGTGCTTGCTCACCTCCCACTGGTTCTTTTCCCTTACGGACTTCCTGCTGTACACAGGCGACTTGTGGCTTCTTTTTCATCTTCTCTGCCACGTTCTTTGGTCCGTTTAAACGGAATTTTGGTTCAAATAAGCGAAC
>JAPMOQ010029938.1:1176449-1212692 GCA_026543055.1 Argiope trifasciata
CAAAATTATTTTTATCTTAATGCCTAATATTTAAATATTTACTATTGTAATTTCTCAATCTATATAAATCTATAGTTTTGGCAAAAAATTTAGGGGCGAAAAAAGAACGAATAAAATGTAAAGTAATATATTTTATAGATTTAAGTATAAGTATTATAGTGTATAGATTTAAGACAAACTGAAAATTAATAATAAATCATTCTCAGCGCTTTTTAGAAAATAGGCAGAAATTTGCTACTACATCACCTGCGAATAAAACTTTAGATCATGATACTGAATCTGAGAACTAAACGTTTTAATGGAGAACTATAGATGCATGCACATGTCGATTGATGGTGCATTGGATTGTGTATAATTGTCTGACGGTAAATAAGCAAGAAAATGAGGTAATATATTTCAAATTTGAAAGAATATCAGTAATTATCAACATTTTCTTATAGAAATGTTATTTCTTCCTGAGAATTAACCAGCATTTATTTTTTGAATTATTAATATTATTCCTATCTTATTTCAGACAAAGCGCTTAATATTTTGCAAAAAAAAAAAAAAAAAAAAAATACTTATTTCATCAATTTTAACATAAAAAGTGCATTAGCTCACTTCAAGTAAAAGCTTGGGGAATATGTATACATACAACACATAAATACAAATTGAAAGAACTAAGCATTATTGATATCCACTTAAATTTCAATTTAAAGCAGTTTATGTGTCTTTTTTAATTTTGTTAAAAAAAGTTAAATCATAAAAGATATAGAGATTAAAATCCCCATAAAAATAAAAATTAAACTTCACTTTATTAGATGAATTTGTATCACCCACATCAAAATTATTAATGCCTTCTGTGCGAGAAAATTTTAATCGTGTTCCTTTATCATAAATTTTTAAAATCCAATTACTCACATTTCCTTTATTACTTTAAACCCTCATCTAAAACGCAATTAAGGGTAGACAGCCGTTTTCTCACGGAATCTTCGTCTCGTTTTCAAGTGCATGGAGTATCATTATTACTCTGAACTGTGATTACCATTTGGCGTTCGTTGTAAAATCGCCAAATCTTGCATGCAAAGATAACGGTTATAATGTGACAATCCTGAGCTTGAAAGATATCTTTTAATGACAGGGGGGGGGGGGGTTAGTTTGTGGAGCGCAAATTCCACTCAACCATGCTGAGAGAGCAGACAAGAGTGCCTCAACACTGTTGTGGCATCATAGAGGCAATTGAGACACGGTGGAGCAGATACTCCATTTACTGTCTGTCCACGATAAGAACTCTGCTAGACAATCGTTTATGTTTACGGTGGGCGTTATAGAAAATGGTTTCGGTAGGGAAGATTGGTTGAACGGATGGAATTCGGTAGATTGAATGGATGGAATCTGTCGGAAGTCTGGAGGGTTGTTCTTTTTCATTAAAACAAATAAAATAAAGACGATTAATTTTTTGTGAGGCATCATTTTACTTCTCAGTTTTTTTCTTCTTGTTAGACATACAAATAATTATTCAGTTTTTATATTTGATTTGCTTTATTCTTTGTATATTTATAACAAGAATATCGGATATTTTCAGTACTCCGAGTACTCAAATAAATTTCATCTTTGTGAATATTTTTTTTCTTTTGAATTTGTTTTCAAAAATTAAATATAATAATACATAATATCGCCAATTTGGCGCTAAATGGGCCAACGTAAGAAACTTGAAGGAATTTCTACCTCCTCTAAATGAACCTTTCCTACAGTAACCTGTTTCTATAACGTCCGGAGTAAATATAGACGATCGTATAGCAGAGTTCTTGTTGTGGACAGACAGTAGCTTCAAGAGAGGGAAGATCAACAACCAATATCAATCATTCTATCATCACAGAGAAACAGAATGCCAGTCACTAGATACATACCCTTTCTAATATGTGTATTTTGTGTTAAGTTTCTTCAAAAAGAGAAAATAATACAAAAAAAAATTTGTAATTCTATACTCTGATCATCTGGATTAGAAATTTGCCTCAAGTCAGAACCATATACAAAGGTTTATTTATGTAACTGATTGCGTTTTGGAATTATCATGTTCATATACCTATTTCACATATGATCCAAAATTTGATAAGGATTTAGCATTCTGATAATGAAGGCTCCAAATTTCAATCATTTAGATCACTTTTTTAAAAAAAGAAATGTTCATAGAAACATATGAATAGAGAAGGTTTACTTACAAATATTCGTAAAACAATTATTCATGACCAAATTTAGTTCAAAATATGATACAGATCAATAATGTTCTTGAAAAAATTGCACACCAAATTTCATTCATCTAACTCATTGATTACATTTTGAGCCGTTATGACAACAGAAAAAGATATATTTATAATCATGGCTTTCCAGATACTAGGAGGTTTAAAATAAAGAGATTCTTCGAAATCTTTTCCTCAGATGTTTTGCTCCTTACAATATTCTTTCTTTGTATAGTTGGTCAGTATTTGAAAAAATAATAAAAGCAACTAAAAAAAAGATAAGCATACTCATGAAACTTCTGTTATAGTGTTCTATCAACAACTACTGGTTTCAAAACAGAATCGCTTTTGGAGGATTGTACTCCATAAAGGGGTAATACAAAGGGGATAAAAACAAAAACGTTTACCTGTAGTTCTTTGTAGACGTTTTTCTTTTAGTAATTCCCTTCCGATGTTCATATTCATTTTTTGAAATCAAAGCCAATTGTCGCATGCCATGTATCTGAAAGAGATCTGTGCCCATTGTAATTTTTGCCAATCCTCTAAAATATGAAAAACATGCAACAGATTGCCGGGAAACTTAAGATTTCATTAATAATGTTGTAATAAGGTAAATTTCAAAAAATTTTCGGAAGAAAAGTAACACTTTTTAGACGAAACATCAAATTTTTAACCTGTTAGGTTTGA
This sequence comes from Argiope trifasciata, assembly GCA_026543055.1. Classification (NCBI taxonomy): domain Eukaryota; kingdom Metazoa; phylum Arthropoda; class Arachnida; order Araneae; family Araneidae; genus Argiope; species Argiope trifasciata. Next base: position 1,179,356 of record JAPMOQ010029938.1, read on the forward strand.
AATCATTTCAGCATATGGCATGAAATATGAGACTATGGTAGCTTGTGTAAAATCGACTTCTCTAAGAATTTTTTTTAATTAACCAGACCAATAACAATATATACATATATCAACAAAATAAGTCAAGCAAAAAGGAACACAGCCGAATCAAAACTACAACCAATAGAGAAAGATGATTGTCCATATTCGATGTGGTTTTGATTCGGTTGTGATCATTTTTGCTTGGCTTATTTTGATAATTAATTTAGATTCCTTGTATTTTAGGTGTAGCTGCATTTGCCCTCATTAAATACAATGATTGATTTTTTTTTAAATTTTGAATTTTAAACTTGTTTGAATCCGAAATAATTTTTAGTTTCGATTCCAATTTTAGTTTCGTTTACATAATTTTATTAATTATATTAATTTAGATTTGTTTCATTAATAGGTTCTATTTCATTTACTTTTCATTTTGTGAACATTTAGCGTTTAATTCCGAATTAAATTTTAATTTCGATTTCGACCTAATTAGTTTCGTTTTAATTTTTGTTGATTCAGGAAATGGGTTTTAATTATTTTAATGCTTTTATGGTTGTATATATATATATTGCGTTAAACTTTTATTTAAATCCTTTCTAAATTATATTTTTAAAAGTAGAATACAGGATATTGATTTCTCTTATTATGTCTTTAATTTATGATTCATTGCCATACATATTTAGGAGTCGGGAGATGATCGACTTGCTCAAATTCACTCACAGGTGGCGCTACATGTATCGGAAGAGAATTCTAATAAAATTAATCGATTAACTGATAATAAAACTCTTTAAAGATGTTAAAATAACGTAGATGTATAAAATTTAAAAGTTTAAACTTTTGAAAAAAATAATTAAATAATCGATTTAAAAATTCCGCTTGTACAAATGTAAGTCAATTCAAATTAAAGATAATAAAAATGACAATGTGTAGTTTTAAAAAAAATCGATTCGAGTGCTGTTTCGGAAGGCTTTTCCTCTAAAAACTTGGTGCCAAATGATAAGAACGCAGAATATTGATTTTTGCATGGAGGTCAAAGATGGAACATGGAGGTCAAAGATGCTTTCTTTAGTGCATTCTCAGTAGGCAGATTGTACAGATACTAGGCAGATAGACCAGATAGGCAGTTTCTTTAAAGCTTAGCGAAATTCCTTATTAGAAGCAATTCATCAAACAATTAAAAAATTTGATATTTAAAAACTATTTTTGGTTTATAGATGTATTATCAATTATAAACACTATAAACACAAAAACATTATTTGAAAATATAATATATTTTGAGAAATAGGAAAAAATTGTTGTAAATTTTAATGCAATTTAATCAAAACGGTTAACATTCTACACAAAACGGTAATGCAGCAAACTTATTTTTCTTTGTACACAAGTTATTGAATATAATGATGAATGAAATGAACCAAAATCTAAGAAATATTTTGAGATGCAAAGAAGTTACGGGTAAAAATATACGTATATATGCATTTTTTCCATAAATTCGTAACAATTTTTCTAAAAACACCTATAAATGGAAAAGTATTAAGCCAACAATAAAACTTTTGGTTCATTTCATTGCTCATATTATTTAAAACACGCGCTGAAATTTTTACGTAAATACCTCTTTTAGTTTTTTGGATATCATGTTAATGGTGGATAATTTTTATGAAACTTAAAATTGAAGTTAAAGACAAATTTTAAATGAAAAATACATTTTGCTTAAAATTCCTCTGGATAATAGGTTAGAACTTCCTTTTCTGAGAAAAATAAACTGTTTTGGAAAGAGAAAAGTCTGAATTACAAGAAATAACACTTTTTTAAAAAACCGCCAATGGGGTCGAGTACCAGTGTTTCTAACGTAGTCGGATACCTTAATCAGATTATTTTAGGAATTTTTTTTTTACACTGAAATATTCCATTTTAAAGATTAATTATCAGATATTTCCTTATTATACACAATGATGATGACACATTTTAACTTGATTTGCTGCATGCTTCTTAGATACATACAGTAATTGATTTTTCATTCATTTCTAGACGTTCTGAAGTTTCGAAATTTCGGTGCTGTTATGTACTCAGGATGACTATACGCAGTTTTATTATTTTCAGATTTTAATATTTAGTGAATTTGTTTTAACTCATTTAAATTTCGATTTTTCACGAGCGATCAACAATTGCACAAGAATATTCTTGGAACAAGCCTAGAAATCTCGTCACCTCTTTAATTATCTCATTAATACAAATCGTGTCGCGTATAGAAAATGGCAGATTTGTTGAAGCGTTTATCTTCAATATGGAAAAAAGAATTTATTTTGAAATATTCCCCAGCCTCCGACAGATTTGAAAAAGCTTTTTTTTTTTTTTTGTTGTTGTTGAAGTCAAACATTCCTCTGCATGTCGTGTGGCACTAGTAAGAAAACACGCTCTGAATGGTCGGATGAGATATCAAAAATGGTGAAAATTATCAACTTGAGAAATAAATATTTTTGGTGGCAATTAATGCACATATAATTCATTTTCAAATACAGACACTCTTTGCGCTTTTGCACGTGCGCCAAATGATTTTATTATCACTAAATTGGGAGTTAGATGAAAAATAGAACATATTATTTTTTATCAAGCAATATAGATGGAATGATATCGCGTAATCTAATTTAAATCCTAATTAATTTCTTAATTTTTATCTTAAATAATCCCATGCTAACTTCATTTTGAAATGTTATTTTACTTCCGGATCAAATTTATACTTTTTATTTAATTTATTCTTCACGCCGATCTCAGCATTTCTTACGCTGCGAATAAAAGAGTTTGATGGACTTAACTGGCGCTAAAACCACTTCTGATTATGCAGTGCCAACCACTAAGTATATGCAAACATATGGTTCATAAAAAGTCGCATGGTTATGTTTTAAAAGCTTAATCAAAATCTCTGGTTTAATACTCTATTCAAGATTAAAGAATATGTGTATAAATAAACTGTTATATATATTTGAAGCATTAAAAGAAAATGGAAAATAAGGTAAAAGAAACCAATCATTTTTTTTAAAAATTGAGGATGAGGCAATTTATGAAGGCTGTCTTTCAAAACAAAATTAGGGGAATGAAAACATAGAATTCGTTAAGAATAAAAACGTGGGCACTCTGTCAGAATGTGCCGAACTGTCAAAAGGCATTGGCATAAAGTATATCGATGGGCGAGCTCCCTCAACAACAAATGCCTATGTGTAAGTTTAGCATGGCCAATTCTTAAACGGGCAATAATTGTATCCATTTTTTTGCTATTTAAAATGGGCCAATACTCGATGGAATATTTGATAGAATGAAGCTTGTTTGCCTCTTTACTAACTAACTAAAGAGGCTTCCCCAACTAACACTTAATTCTTCCAACATTCTTTTAAAAATACCTAAAATTCCTTTGCCTAAACCTTTCCTTTGTCAAAGAAATTCCAATCAAACTCTCATAGTAAAATAACAGTAGAGAAAAATGTATCTCTTTTGCTTTTGCGTAACTGACGCATCACTTACATATCTCTTTATGCATAAGTTTTACCTTCTGGGATGATGAAATAAATCAAAGTTGCCTTCTGGGGTTCAATAAATCAAATATTTTTAAAAAAATTTCTATCTAAACGGTCATGCAAGTAAAATATGTTTACATATTATTTACACCAGCGGGTGACCGAGCTCCGCTCGGAGAAAACAGGTATCGAAGCTAACTCGAAGATTTAAATTTTCAATTGTGATTTATCAAAACAATACATGCCATAAAAAAATTTGTGAAACCATTGGTGAAAAGATAACCGGTTAAAGTGCACCATTGTAAACTATTCTAAACAAAGTTAGAGTTTGGAAAGGGAACTATTCTATACAAAGGTAAAGTAAAGATAAAGATTAAAGTGTGTTGAAGTTCAATATTTTTGACAAATTTATTTAGAAAAACCAAACATATATACATACATAAGAAACATATTATAAATCTATAACAGCATAAACATAAAACTTTATTAGTTCGCCATATTGGCTATAGATGGCAGCACGTTACCGCTTGAAAATTTAAGCAACCATTATGACGAACTAATAAAGTTTGAAAATATCCTATCTGTAACTGCGAACTGCTCGACCGTAGCGCTTCAAAACCGGTGCCAATCGATTCCTCGTGGCCAAAAACCCCAGACCCCCAAGTTTACCGGAGTTTATTAATTCTGGGGCGATTTTCGACTTGGCAACCATTCCTCGTATTATAGTATAAGATAAACACAGTAAGTTACAGCATTAAAACAAAATTAGGCTATTCAGAAAGAAAATAAATATAACATCAGCAGAAAATAATAACATAAAATTTTCGAAATTAAGTCAAATTTTAGAATATAATTCTTAGTAACGTATCGCTTCTCAGTGGACTAAAATTGCCGAAAGTGACAAATGTAGGGTTTGACGGTTTTTCAAACTCAGTTTTAAAAAATATCGATTTGTCAAAGTAAATTTGTCACATTTGAAAAACGATTTTTAAATTCATAAAATCAGATTAAGGAATTCATATTATTTTATAAAAATTAATTTTAGATTTATTTGATTTACTATTCATTCTATGCAACGGAAACCGGGTTTCACGAAATTATTAAGTTATCTGGAAGATACTGTTTGGAATATTTCCGAATTCATAGGTAGAAACTGATTCTGATGAAGAGCAAATTGAAGAAACTACTCCTCAGAGTGATGCTTTTTTTAAAAGATTATATGAAAAAATCAACTTGAGGAACATGAAGAAAAATTTACGAAACAAAAGACACTGAAAGATGAATTTTCGTAACATGGGGTAACAAATAAATAAATAAATAAAAACAAACTTAGATTTGTTATTTGATACCATGAAAATTATAAAACCAAGTTCAGTAGCTAGTGAACGAGTGTTTTCAATTTTAGGCAGCATTGTGTCCAAAATAAGAACAAGATTTAACCACCGTTCTGTGGATATTTCATGTTTCTTGAAATTCTGTTTTCTTATAAAAAAAAAATATAATTGGTGAATTATAAATGTTTTTTGAAATTTTCGTTAGAGTTTAGAGATTTTATGTAAGTAATATGTATATGTAATCTTTAATTATATATATATATATATATATATATATATATATATATATATATATAAATAAATCTTACATAAACTTGTTTTCTTTGTTGTTTTATATAAATGAAATAAAATATTTTTCGCTATTTTATTTATTTATTTTTTTTGACAAAAATTCAAAAACTAGTTATTTTGAAAATACTGAATTCGAAAACTGGTTTTTCAAAGAGTCGGTTCTATTTAAACTTTAGACAGATGGCATTCTAAAACGGGCAATGTATGTTCATACAGTGATACCTAAAATTTTCTCAAAAATCTTAATTTGGAAATTAACAGAGAGTATTACATAAAATATTTTTCATTGTACCATATATAATTAAAAAACTCGAAGCTAACGGAATAGTATATTATTATAAAACTTCAAAGTCATTCATAAAAATGAATAATGAAAAAGAAAAACAAATTTCCTGACTGAAAATTCAATCACGATAAACATTTTATGAATAATAAAAAATATGGAAAAAAAAGTCAAATGAAAAAAATCTACTTCTTTACTCTCTGGGTATTTAATTAAGATAATTCCATAACAGTAGCTTGTGAAAGTTCTGTCTTCTGCTTGCCAAGCTTGTTGAAGAAAAGAAAAACAGTAATTAATGCAAATTTCTATCTTACCTGTTTATTCAAACATGATTAAAAAACTAATTTTGAAGTATGAAATTATCTCTGACAAGATATTAAAGATGAAAAGCGATGACAGATATAGATGTTACTAAAAGTGTTTCCACTTCTGCTAAGACAACTCAAATCCTGGAATTCCTGAAAACGAAATCGGATCTTTTTTGGCGAACATAGCGATATGTGGTGTAACAGCTGCATCGCATATGTTTATGCAAAAAATCTTGCATATAATTCTGTAAAGGATTTCAGCTAATTAAATGTTTCACTATTTTTCAGATTGGCTCTTTTCAGTGTTGATGACTGTGTACCATCCTGCTGCTCATCTAAAATATGTCGCTCTAGAGCAGAAATTTGTTGAACCTCTTCAACGTTATTCAAACTTGAACTGAAGTGAGATGGACGTTCGACAAAATATAAAAAGGAAAGATGAAGCGAATAAAGCTAGAGAGAGATTTTTGGTTGTGACCGATATATGATGGTCGAATCCTGAACTCTTCGATTTTAGCAATTTTTAATTCGTTTGATTTTAAAAAACAAAAAGGAATTTTAGCTGTTAATTTTGTTTCTAATTTATGTTTAATGTTTTTGTCTATGTCTGTGAATCTTGTGTACTTTTAAATCTGCTTTTTCCTTCTCAAGACATTACAACTGATTGATTTAATTCAATAGCAACTCGCATTAATGTCGATTCGTGTGTTCGATGTGACCATTTCAGCGCTAAGAGAGCAATCGCAGGCGAGGTGAGAAATGCATATTAATTTTCATTACTCATTTTTCGATTGCCACACTAGACAATCAACTTTTGAAGCAGATGGTAAAAGGTTTCACTATTGTCTGTATTAGCTTAGACATATTGATAACTCTTAATTACTTTATTAAATGTACATGAAATAGATACAGCAGGTGCAGAAAAGGAGTTGAATGCAAACACAAAATAATATGAAACAAAAGGAATAGATATTAAAAAATAAAACAATACAAAACGTTAAACAATATATTCATAAAACACAAAAGAATATATAAACAGCTCAAAAAATTTATGTATGTAAGAACGTTTAAGAACACTTGACATAAAATTAAATGTTAAGAAAAAAGAAAGAAAGAATAATATTATGCAAATACCGGGTGATCCAAAAGTCAGGACGAACTTTAAAAATGAATAATTCGAAAACGAATAAAGATGCCTTTTGCAATAAACGGATGGAAAAGTAGCCGCGTTTTCAGTGGCAACGAAACAAAAATAGTTCTGTTGGTGACCAACAGAGGGCACTGGCGGATTTCAGATGTAAGATTATACAAGCAACAAACGATATTAAAAGGAGCAACTGCAGGAGGTTATGGTAGTTAAAGTTTATATGCATCAAAATACTGCCCCTAGTTGATAAAGAGCCCTCTGAGTTAAACTGTGTTATAAGAATTTGGAAAGTGCCACTGCGGCATTGCGAGCATATCGCTATATGAAGGGTATGCGAGATAGCAAAGAAACAATGACGTGTTCTGCATTGAATAAAATGATGAAGGAATTTGAAGCTACAAGTTCTTTGGCGTCACGTCCAAGAAGTGGACGTCCCTCAGCAGCCGCTTCTATTGCCACGACAGTAGAGCAGACGGTGCAATCCAAGTCGGTGGTTTCTGCACATGAGAAGTGCAGTGTGCGAGAAGTTTCGAGGCAGACAGGATCTGGAGAGTACTGAGAATAACTCTGAAACGGTATCCCTACAAGTTGCAGCATAACCAAGAACTGAAACCTCCTGACTTTGACTGTTACCAAGATTTTTCGAATTTGGTATTCAATAAGATGGAAGAGCAGCACGCTGTCCTTTGGACATATGAAACACATTCCACACTCTCTGCAGCTGTTAACACCCACAATCGTCGAGTGCGGATAACAGAAAATAAACATGCATTTGTTTAGGAGCCTTGCAGCAGCCTGAAGTGACAGTCTGGTTTCACATGGGATCTATTCATGTGACGTTAAAGTCACGTGTCATGCGCATGGCATTAAAAACTTTCATCCGCAACGCTTTAGAAGATGAGTCATTAACATTCTCCGCCAAATATGAGCGGATTTTTTTGTTGTTTACGTTTGAAGTTATTACCGAGTAATTTTCTTTCCTCTCATTATATGTTAAAAAATGAAATACTGGTGAGATGCTGGATGCTTTAATGTGAAATTCAAGTGTGATTGCCGTGTAAAATGTTTTTTTTTTTTTTTGTTTCATTTCAGCAATCCTGAATTGCGTTGCTAGCACTGGAAGAGGCTGCAAGCCTTCTTCGAAGTCGGTGATATGCTACAATCATTTTGATCATTCCCTACTATAGGAAACTGTAACCAATGGTGCTTCAGTAATTTTTATACTGTGAGAGCAATTTTTTACTAAACATTTAACATCTGGTGAATGTATTAGAACCAAATGATGTTGTGACGAGATAAATGTTTCCAAATTCAGCAAGAACTACAAAAAATATCATATAAATTAAAATGTCCTGAATTTTTAAAGGGCTGTGTTCAATTTAATATTACTGAAAGAATTTATACCTGCAAGATATCTAATGTAAGGATTACAGTAGAAAGAGCTATTTCAAGAATTAAAATGTACAAATATTTATCCGGAACTCTGATAAATATTTGTTTATATAATGTTAATTTATTATTTTTATTACTTGCATGTTGCGTAAATCTCAAAGACCACTAATTAACATCAAATAATTTTTATACATGATTTTTAGTTGATGCCATTCAAATAAAATGGATCATTAGGTTTTACTTTTTTATTATGAGCTTTAAAGTTTTTTTTATCTACCTTTCTTATCTTTTAGTAATTCATATTATTCAGTTATTGCTGGGTAATCATGTTTATAACAAAGGAGTAATCTGTGTTGTTCTCATCTGTTTTTGTTTCTGATAATTATCATTTTTGTTTCTTGTATTTAAACTGAAAATGATTGTTATAATATCATGCTATATCATTGCGCACCTCAGTGATTTCCGTTTTTAAAAATACAGGTATTTTCATTGAAAATCAATTTCCATAGCAGCATTTATTATATATTTCTTTCCAATTTCATTGCTACATGAATGCTTTACTCTTTTTCTTTTGTCTATTTCTTTAATGTATAAATTTTGAATAATAACATTCGGTAAATCAGAAACGTGTTTCTTTCAACTTTTCTTTATAACCTACTAGCCGCCTTTGGCGACCAGCTGGTTCGCCATGAATAATGCGTTCTAAAATTTTCAATTAAATCACATATTCATTAGCCAAAATTTAAGAAATAGTTAAGGTTAAAAGATTCAGTTATTAGTAGTTAAAGAGTCGGTAACTTTATTCGGAAAAAATTTTTGAGTTTGATGCTCTAATAATTTATCGATTATGCTTCTAAAATAGTAAAAATGTTTTTTTCGGTGATATTGCCAAAAAATAAAATATATGCGAAAAAGGGAAAAAAATAATTGAATTAATGATACAGATATTGCAAACGATTATAAAAATATGCCATTAAATCGGGATTCCAATGCATATCCTGTCTAAATTCAATCAGGTTTACTGTAAATAAAGATGATTTATGAAATTACTGATATAGATATTGCAAACGATCATAGAAACCTTTGCTTTGCATTTATTTTTTAAAAAAATATCACATTTTATATTTATTTTATTTTATCCAGTCACGTGTTAAAAACATGGTTAAAATATTTCTTTAAAAATTCGTTAAAAATAGAAACTTACATTATAAATTAAAAAAACTTATACCGTTAGAAAGCTAATTTTTTTATCTTTAAATGAATATAAAAATCATGTTTGTGCAATTAAATTTTCGGAAGTGGAAAAATGTCGACATTTCGTTTAAATTTTAATTAATTCAAATTCTGATTAAAAATTCGAAAAAAGGGCTCCGAGGTGCACATTCCCGACCTCAAAGATATACATGTACCAAATTTGGTAGCTGTAGGTCCAACGGTCTGGCCTGTAAAGCGCCAACACACGCACACACACACATTGAGCTTTATTATAAGTATAGATGTATGTATATATATTTATCATGACCTTATTCGTGTTTATTAAGTGTATTGCATTATATGTTTTTGTTTTATTTTAAGATATTAATTCAACGTAACTTTAGTATTTTTAAATGCATTTCAGAAACATTCTGCTATAATAGCATATTGCTCGACATTATGTTTTTATTGGTGATAAAAAGATGTTTAGCATTTAGGATGTTTCTGTTGAATAAAATTGATTTCATCAATTACTTTGATATTCTTGTCATGCTATGTATATATTCTTCTTAAATGTCTTGAATAATAAATAATTTTTGTGTTCTTTTTAATAGCTGATTACATTGAAACATCCATTTGATCATATTTTTTCGAATTGTCATATGTATTTTATCTATATTTTTTGTAATCTGTAAATAAAAATTATGAAAGGGCAATCTTGTTCAATGCAAGGTTTGCTCTTTAATGATTTCTACAAATTAAAATGAAATAACTGATTCATAAGCTGCATAGATTAAAAAAGGATATCTTTACCTTTTATATTGCATAATTTGAAATTGTAATCATAATTTATTCAATATAAACAAATTTGAACTTCATGTTCTTTCCTCTGAGCAAACCGAAAACTTCAGTCTCAATATAAATATAAATAATAATATAAGAAAAAAATGCAAGAATTTTATTAGTACACTTAAAAAATGTTAACATTTAACATTTTTAATAATTATTATTTAAAAGAAACTATATAAAATACAACATTCAATAACATTTAAATAATATATATTCTGATAATTCTGGAATCCGGATTTTTGTCACTTCAAAATGGTTCATTTTTCATGATACTTTTTGCTGAAATCTTACCAATAATCTGTTTTTGAAGAAAAAGGTCACTGCAAATAAACTCCTGTCCACTTTTATTTGAAAATATTTTCATAGAGAATTTGATCGCATATTGTCACATCAGTCTAGGAGAGACCTCTTGATCCATCAATCATGGCAAAAGAATTGCCTTCATACAGGATAAATAAAACTCACGTCAAAACAAATTCAAATACACTTCGTCCCGATTGTTGTCAAGATTTCCCCCACAAATTTGAATTTTGATTTTAAAATCTCTTGGGGTTATTATTCTGTCATGGTTAATCTGAAGGAATCGCTTAGATTGTATAAGTGTACTCAAATTGCGTACCTTGGTCCGTTGTTAATGGCCAGAGGCATTCCCTTCGGTGGATATATCGGCTAACACGATAGCAACAGCTTTTTATTCGTAATAGATAGCGCAATTTGGAACAACACTCAAGTTAACAACGGACCAAGGTACACAATTCGAGTCTGCACTTTTTCAAGCCCTAACCAAATTCCTGGGTATTGCTCGGCAGTGCACAACACCATACCATTCAACTGCGAATGGACAAGTCGAAGATTTCCCCAGCAACTAAAAGCAGCCATCATGGCACAGGGAAAAGTGCAATGGTCCTTAACATTGCCGGCAATCCTATTGGGATTCAGGGCAACATGGAAGGAGGACCTGGAAGCGACAACTGCAGACATGTTATATGGTGCTCCCATTCGACTTCTAGGCGAAGTCCAACAGAGGACAGTCCCGATCCATCTACCTTTGTGGGGAAACTGAGAGAGGTAATGCAGCGACTATTGTCTTCTAAACCGCAGCTCCACGGTCAACAGACAGTATTTATTAGCAAGAATCTTGGGACGTGCACTCATGTGTTCCTCCGGACGGATGTGCTCAGGAGAAAAGCTTCAAAATCAACAAGCATGGGAAAGGATTCACAGAGAACATCGACCGTGTAAAACTTGCCTATATTTTGCACGATTGCGACAGCACTCGACATGCAACTTCAAAGCCCCCGTCTCAGCAAAGTACATCAACAGAGTTGTCAGACAGTGTTACCCGACCAGAGATTTTCACCCGCTCCAGACGATGTGTTTGATTCAATCGGCGGTACTCCTAAAATCTCGCTATGAGTGGCGTTGGCAACAGGAACTCGTATAGTTAAAAGGCCTTCTACTTTTGGCACAAGCAACAGTAGCTAGATTATTATTATTTAGAATAACTGACTAATGGAACTTTGTAAATGTTATAGTTTTATATTGAATTTTGCTGCCGTTCAAACTGAATTTAGTAGATCATTGATGTGTATTGCATGTGTTTATAATATTAATGGATGAAGTAGTGTATTATTCTCCATCGCTAAAGGACAATCTGGATGGTAGTCAGAATTTATTGTTTGCTAAAGAGCAATTAATGGAATCGGGATTTTTACAATCAATGTGTTTGTGACCCTCTTTATTAAATTTCGGGGAAGTTTTGGCATTAATACGCCCAGTACTCAAATAAGTCACATCTGTAGCATTTAGATGATCATAGGAGGAGAAGTCATCCAGCGATCAGCCATCTCCTGTGGTTCTTATTTGGCGGCTCTGTGCATGTGCGTAAGGACTACTTTGTGAAACATGGCGTTGACACTCCGTCTTGGAAGTGCAAATTCTTTGTGAATCACTCTACGCTTGTCAAAAAAGACAACGAACATTTTTTTTATTTTTATTTTGGACGATTTTCTTAGTGCGTTCACAGTATGCCTCTCCGAACTTTGGTGTTTGGTTTTGGCTAGCACTGGAGCACCAGTGATTCGTCGCCTATTACTAAGCCGTCTTAAAATCTGATTTGTTTTCTGATTATAGCAACATCTTATGGAAAATATCAACTTGTCTTTGTTCACCAATCAAAATTTTTGCCACCAATTTCGTACAAACCTATTTGAAAAAAAAATTGTGAATCGTTGTTTTGCACATCGCTTCAACGGACGTCCAGATCGTTTCATGTCTCCAATTCATTTAACAGACGTAAAAACTAGACCCTTAAGAGCCGGTCTTGTGCTCCATGAAAGTAAAATTTAATCGCGGACTGCTAATCCAGCGAAAACACCATTTTAACTTTTCTCTCGTGACACAAATCAGAAGACAACTTTTGTTCAGATCCTTATTAGAGCTCGGGCACGTCTATCACTTAGTGCGTTACTTAGCTGAGAATCTTCATCAAAATTCTTCCCCTAGGGAAGTTCTGCTGGAGATTGCAGCGCTGCTTGATAGGCGGTTTCATTTCTTCAGGGACAATTCCATACAGCCGTCTAGCGAAGTGATGGATTGTTCGAGTAGGAAATACTGATTCCGATATTTTAGGATTGAGTTTCTTTCAAAAACGTGGATTTGTTGTGGATCTGAAAAGATGAATGAAGCAGTCAGGAGAAGAATTTTTTTTATGCCGTGTAATGTACAATGTTGTAGGAGAGCTTCTTCTTTGAAATGTGACATTCTCTCTGAAAAACTATATATTGAGAGCTGTAATCACCTTGTGAAAAATGCTCTCTTAAACCTCCTGCTCCGAAATATTGTTGCCTCATGGAACTCCTTACATTTTAAGGAGCATGCCAAGTCTGGATATATAACATGAATTGACAGAGAAGTCTGAAACTACAATAGAATTAAGAAGGAATTTATGCTATTGACAAGTAACTGATTGATACGTCTACTGAATTTGGAGATCGCCAATTCCAAGTAAATTTATTCACAACAATCGAATAATTCCATACCGGATTATTAATTACAGTGTTATTGAAAGGGATTATAATATCCCGGCATAGTTAGTTTTTTGGAAGGCAAGATAATTTTTCTTAAAGCTATGATGCATAGTGAATGAAGTCGGATTAATGGCCACCGACCTAAACGATCGTTTAACAATGAAATTGGCGACTAAAATTGAAATTTTATATACCAGTATAGATCGAATAAGAGAGAAAAATACGTCTTTCTAGAACAATCTTTACCCTGTCACGGAAACTATAAAATTTTGAGAAACAAAATTGAAGTCAGTCAGTGTTGAGTCAATGGTGATAGCAGATGAGTAGAGAGACGCGAGAAGTTTTGTATCGTAGGCGGATTTTATTGAGAACTTGTGTTGATACAGTTACTTATAACATAATTTCCAATTATGTGTACTGTTTTTACTGCGAATGCTGTTCTTCTGCATGCTTTGGCTGTGTTTTGCGTGTACACTAAAGCTTTGTTATACGTTAATGACTCTATTCGACAATTCACCGTATATCCGCATCACCGGATATGGATTTTGGAAAAAATTTAATAACAACATCAATTTTAACTTACAAGACTACTGGCCATGCAATAGGCTTGCAATTCAGTAATGATGTCATGTTGTCCGCCTGTCATGTCGGTATGCTCTATACAGAACCTAAGATAAGCAGAAAGCCATAACACTATTTAAAACAGTGATTCCCAAAGTGGTCTATATCGACTCCTAGGGGTTTATGACAACCTGCAAGGGGTCTACGTCAGCGAAAAAAAAATTTGGGGGTCCATGAAATGAAAATGGGGATCCACGATAGTAAATCTCAACACATACACTGATAGTACCTATTCACTCACATCATACTATCTTATAATATCAAAACATTTACATTATTCATAAAAGTACCTATGAAGTAAAAATTTTTTTATATATGTTTATAAAATTGTGTAAGCTGTAGGGTGTTGGTATTCGATTTGTGGTCACAACACGTTTTGAACCTGTAAAAACCCGAGAGTCGCAGTCTCAGAGCTTCGCTACCTTGCACTGACTTGTTCAATTCGTCACTCTATAAATACTAATGTGGGACAAATACGTTTATTCGTTTCCTGAATATTGAAAAGGAAAGCTGTAAGAAAATATTTTTAAAAATATAAACAGATAGTATATCACATAAATTATAGTGAGTCAGTGTTATTTTGTTTGAGAGTGTTAGAGAAAAGTAAGTACATATTTTTTTTTTATTAAAATTTAGTTTTGTACTCGTAGTTAGCAAAGATAAATAAATTACGCCAATCAAGACTTTAGTTATAAGTAGTTTAAAATTCAATCATGCAAAATTACACCAGTGCTCCTCAATAGTTTCTTTTTAAAAGTTTTAGCAATCGGTATTATAATTACAGTGCAATCTCCGTAATTCGAGCTAATTCTTGCAAGATGTTCGAATTATGGAATATTTTCGGAAAAATCAAAAAATATTTTGAATATACAGCTGCTGTATTTTCTGTCTTATTTAAATAATTTTATTTTGCCCATAGATGACTGATGCCATGTCCGAATCTAAAAAGAAATGTAGACAGTACAGTGTTGATTATTTGAAATTTGGCTTCATTCCATCATTGGCGGACAAAAAATTGCCTATGTGCCTATTATGCAACAAAGTTTTGAACAATGACGCTATGAAACCATCTAAACTGCAAGATCATCTGAGAAGATGCCACCCTGATAAAACAGAGAAAGATTTGAAATACTTTCAAACACTCAAAGATGAACTTCAAAAGAGACCTACACTGGACAGAATGTTTGCTTCGACGCCACAAAGAAATGATGATGGTTTGTGGGCGTCTTACAATATCTCGTTACTTGTAGCAAAATCCGGAAAACCGCATACTATCGGAGAGAAGTTAATTTTGCCAGCCGTTGAAGAGGTTTTAAAAACTGTTTTACACAAACCTGCATCTGATATCATTAAAAGAATTCCCTTAAGCAACAATACTTTTGAAAGACGTATTGATGAAATGGGTTCTGATATTGAAAGCTTCTTATGTAATTATTTGCAAACGACCCATTTCTCTATACAACAGGACGAGTCAACTTTACCTGATAATACAGCATTATTATTGGCATATGTTCGTTTTATTATGAATCAAGAAATCCACGAAGAACTGCTCTTCGCAAGAACTTTGATAACCGACACTAAAGATGAATCAATATTCCATGTTTTGAAGCATTATTTCATTGAAAAAGCAATTCCTTTATCAAATATAATATCAGTAGCTACAGATGGAGCTCCTGCCATGGCTGAACGTTATCGTGGATTTATAAGCTATTTAAAACAAAATGTGTCAGGGGTGTTAGCAATACATTGCGTCATCCATCGACGCATTTAGTTGCTAAAAATTTGAGTGTTAGATTGCATGAATCACTTCATTTTGTCATTGATGCAGTAAATCGAATCCGAAGCAACGCGTTGAATACGCGGTTATTTGCGCAGTTGTGTGAAGCAAATGACGAACACTTTCATCAATTACTCCTTCACACTGAAGTACGCTGGCTGTCGAAAGGCTCATTTTTGACAAGATTTTTTGCACTTTTTGAGACTATTTTAGAATTTTTGGATACTAAAGATAAAATTTTAAAAGAAAATTTAATTAAGAGGAAAACAGACATTGCCTATTTAACAGATTTGTTTACAAAATTTAATATGGTTAATTTGCAATTACAAGGCGACAATTTAAATTTGATTAAAACAAAGTCCATCTTATCAGCGTTTCGTGCCAAAGTTAAACTAATGAAGCAAAATATTGGACGGGGTGAATTTTCTCAGTTCCCCAATTTGTCACAGACAAGCTTCCAGGAAGACGACGTTTTAACTTACGTTCAACATTTAAATGCCCTCCATTCAGATTTTGAATCTAAGTTTGAGGATATTTTGACTATGGTTATACCACCATGGATAATTAATCCATATGGTGACATAGAAGAAACGAATGTCATAATACAAGAGGAACTGACAGAACTAAGTACAAACGAAGAACTTAAAGTTCAATTTAAAAACGGATATCAGCAATTCTGGCTTCTTTGCAACATACCCGTTACTTATCCCGTATTATGGAATATAGCGAGGAAATTTTTAATCTCCTTTCCATCGTCATACCTAGTGGGAAAGGGGTTTAGCGCTGTTACTAATCTCTTAACGAATAAAAGAAACAGACTGGACATCATTAGCCGAGGAGATTTAAGATTAACCCTTACAAAATTGACGCCAAATGTTGATAATTTATTGTTAAAGCATCAGGCTCATCCTTCTCATTAAAAATATTGACTTTTTGCTTATGTTAGTTTATTTTATGTTTATTTCATGTTACATAGATTTTACATAACAGATACGAAATTTTATTTTGAGTAGTATAAATTTAAATTCAATTAATAAATGTATAAATTAACATGTGTTTTTACTTTAAGTTTTTAACAGTAAATTTCACTACAGTTAGAAATTTACAGGAAATCAATATCAGGTAAGTAGGGGGTCTATTCAATACGGAAAAACATGGCAAGGGGTCTACGACACAAAAAAGTTTGGGAAACTCTGATTTAAAAGATCCATTCATCTGCGAAATGGCGTTCTTTGAAAAAGAGATATTCTTGAGGATTCCAAGCCAATATTGAAAAAAGAATTTGTACAATTTCCTTATTATTGTATTTCTCTTCTTTTCTTTGATTATATTTTATCTGACTAATTCGCCATGTAAGATGTCTACATAATCGCTTTCACTAATAAAATCATTGAGGAA
The DNA here is from genome assembly GCA_026543055.1 of Argiope trifasciata. Classification (NCBI taxonomy): domain Eukaryota; kingdom Metazoa; phylum Arthropoda; class Arachnida; order Araneae; family Araneidae; genus Argiope; species Argiope trifasciata. Next base: position 1,196,503 of record JAPMOQ010029938.1, read on the forward strand.
ATTTCGAAATAAAGAGTACAAACAATTTCCTTATTTGTTGATACTATGATTCATCATTCCATCATTCTTTGCCATTACAGTAAAACAATAGATTGTCTACAGAAACCGATATATATTTTTTACTTAACTAAGATCTTACCTATGATTTACCTATCATTAATTACATTAGTTTCTTGGATTTCTTCCAACTCAGAGTCGCTGTAACTATAAAATAAAAATATTAAAAATACTTTAACAGTTATTTAATATGAAAAATATATATATTTATGAAATTTAATTTATATCTGAACACGCTGAAATGGTCAATTTTCGCAAAACATGAAATTTTTTCAAAAATTATTTTATTGGATAGACCAGTCATTGAGCTATCCAAAACAGATTTACTTTTGTCTCTACGTTAATTAGAAATTAAGATATCGATATTTTCGTAATGATCGGTACATCGAAAATGAGCAGTTAAATAACCGGAAATACCTATTTAAATGTCCCAAAACGTGTTACAAATTTGTATAAACACAAATTTAGTTTCGAATACAGAAAATATTTGGCGCAGAAAAGCACAAAATGTCAGTGAGAGTTTTAACAATGTTTTGTGAAAATTTGTACCTAAACATTGTTGATCTCTGAATCCTCAGATTAGGAGTATTTATGTCTGTAATATATTTTAACTAAAGTTTTATAGGATTATTAAATATCCTTAAGGTTGTTGGAGCGTATCCTAGTACAAATTCAGTTAGAACATTTGATGAGTTCGACAAAGACAGAATAAATGAATTCAAGCAGCATTCACTGCCGAATGAAGAAATTGGCAGAAAAAATATTTAAATGATTAAAAAAAGGAAAATTATTAAGAAATTATAAACTATAAATGTGGTGAATTTTAAGTATGTACGACCATAATTTATTTTTAAAACAAGTTATTGTATACTTTAAATGCATTTTTCTGAAAACTTATTTTTACTCAATTCTTGCTCACTTCAAATCAAATAACACAAAATATTATTATTATATAACTATGAAATTTAATGTACTTTGTCTTTTTTCTATTTTCTAAGGAATGAACTAAAATAGTTTAGATCTAGTGAATAATTTTTAATTTACAGCCTATTGTTTGAATAATGTTATAAATTTACTAAAAATTTTATGATTAATCTTTGACTGGCTGTAAAATTTTTATTTATAATTAGAGCCATACGACTGTACTTCATTCCTTATACAAAACTATGTAGTTTATTTTACTATAAGTTTTGTGAGGATGAGAATTGTAGTTTTTGGTATAGCTAATTTGTTTTATAAGGATTTGCTTAAATTTATGCCATTAAATGCCAATTTTCAAAAAGTGTTAATGTTTATTTCAAATGCTGACATCCTATAACTAATTTCGAATAATCTTAAGCCTAGAAATATGGTTAAAATATGTATACACCACGTTTTTCTGAAAAAGTGCTCGAACGTGTTTGGATACCTTAAAAAAAAAAACAGAATTAGTATTCTGAAAAAATCTATCAAAATAATATATTGCATGCTTTAAAAAGTACAGAAAGGTACATTTTGATAATTTAAACAAAGCACTTTGTTTCGAAAGCCGCAAAATATATCCATGAAATATTAAAACTACTCTTGAAATACAAATAAAATTACATTAATAGTAAAGGTTATTATGATATTTGCTGAAAGCTTCAAAACAGTTAAATAACTAATTAATACACTTTGTATGAATACCAGAAGCAGTATAGCAGTATAAATATAAAAACAGCACATGTTGCATGCATATAATGATTTATAATTTAACATAGATTTAAATAAGAAAAATTGCCAAAATATTACTTCAAACTTTTTTTCCCTTAACTAATCAGACGAAATTAATTCTTCTAATCAAAAACTGATACAAAATTATAAATAAATGTGTGTATTTTAAAATTCCATTTATTATTACAAATAATGTTAGGTATAAGATACTAATTTATAGATACAAAATACTTTACAAACCAATAACTATTGCTTGCGTATTATAATTAAAATGCAAAATTACAAATAATAAACGATTAATAATATCAAAATTTAAATATCAATTATTAGAGCAATTAAAAATCAATAAAGCAGTTGTTTAAAATAATCAGTCAAGACCTTCTGCAAAAGAAACTTTAAAAAGTTTTATAGTTTCTTTAGCAAAAGTTTGAAGTTTACAATTTCTTCCAAAAACTCTTTCTGAATTGTGTTAAGCATTTCAAATTTTTTACTTTCTATTCTTTAATAATTCATACAAATAATTTCATTTCTTCCTTTTGTTTCCTCAGACGCTCTGACTTTCTTAATATGACACAAAGATTAAAGGAAGAAAACTTTGAGGCAAACATTCAATCAAACAATCCGGATATTCCTCTACTTTAATGCATGCAATAGCATTAGCAATTCCTCTTTTTTTTTTTTTTTTTTCTTTTTTTTTTTAAAAAGGGAGGGAGAGAGAGAACTTTAGTATTCAGATTAAAAACTTTCAAATTCATTTGTAACAGGTTGAAAAAATACCAATTTTGTTGATAAAATGGTGTTATATGTATGTTCTTTAATTGAAATTGCTCTGGCTGGTAGGACTTTTGTTTTTCTCTCCCTTTCTAAACATTAAATAAATAATAATAATAAATTATATCTGAGAGGGCGTTCAAACAATTTTGAGCCACGTGACTTTTTTCAGCCATTTGATTATACATTTAAAAAAATCTTTTGAATTAATGTATAATGTGTTGGAAGCTCTTCTAACAGGAGAATTTTAAATACGTTACATAGAATTCTCAAAAACAACAAAGATTTTTCAGTTGATGCATTTTACCGACGTTTCGAAAACCAGATTCACAGAATGCAATTAGCTGAGGCTTTCTGGATCTTTATAATCTCCTTCAAAGTCAGTTCTTTAAAGAATTTGAAATCAGTATTTGCACAGTCTACTGATACATAAAAAATAAATAAAAAAATCCCCAAATTCAAAGGTTTCATTGCTTTTTAAGTGCCGCACATAAATTTTCAGAGCAGCAACGGCCAAGGAAAACCAAATTCAGACATTTAAGTTCCGTTTGTTTCTTTTGAGAAATTTTATTGAATGATTCGTCAAATCCGATTACATAGTGCTTACCCAAAAGCAATTTCTTTCATAAAATTTTATTTAAAGAAAGTGATATCTGAAATATAAAAAATACGTCATTTTATCCTTCATTAGTTCGATACCTTTTGTGATTTCACTATTCCTGAACAACTGAGAAAATAATTTTGTATTTTCCTCTGTTGACTTTAAAGACGGGTGTGTGACAACTGCGGACATTGTAGAATTCTCACTTAAAATTATTTTCTTTTAAAAGATATTTTTAAATTTTACAAAAGAAATATCTGCAGGACTATGTGGGATATCAGGAACATCTACAGGATTAGATGTTGAAAAATCATTATCCTTGTACCGTCCTGCTGCTTATCTAAAAGAAGTCGCTCTAGAGCAGAAATTGGTTGAATCTCTTCAGCGTTATTCAAACTGGAACTGAAGTGAGATAGGCGTCGACAGAATATCAAAAAAGAAAGCGAGTTAAGCTAGAAAGAGATTGTGATGGCTGGTTTGTGTTGGACGGATCTTGAACTCTTTACTGAATTGTCTAATTTTAGAAATTTTAATTAGTTTAATTTTAAAAACCTCGGAGGAATTTTAACTGTTAATTTTTTTTTTAAATTTATGTTTAATGTTTTTGTCTGTTTGTGAATAAATGTCGTGCACTGTTAGATCTTTTTGCCTTCTCAAGACGTTACAAACTTACTTACTTATTTGGCGGCAGAGCGGTGGGATAATTCGATACTTTTGTTATTGAGTCCAGGATCGGTCCGGTTGCAATTACTGCAATCATCTCTGGGTAAGTCAGTTTGCCGGGCATTGCCTTACTTATTTGTTAATTTTAATAATTAATAGTTTCGTTTTCGGTGGATAATCATAAATCTAGAAAACGTTGGAATTATGGTTTTATTTAATTCCAGTAGATAATCATAAATATTCTTTTTGTGTTTGAATTGTACTAAAAATTTGTTTGGGAGTTATTAAAGAATTCTCGGTTTTGTTTCCGATAGATTGGCATAAATCTAGCAAACGCAAGGATTGTTGTTTTATTTAATTCTGATAGATGATACAACTAGGAATTAAGAATTTTTTTTTTATTTCTTCAGTAGTAAGGATATTTTGTTTCTTAAAAGATTTATATTTTGTTTCGTTTCTGATTGAAAAAAGTGTTTGGGATATATCTGGTAGTTGAGTCATTCCGAACATTTTTTATACCATGGTGATTTATTATTAGAAAAGTGTCAAAGTATTATTTGAAAAAGAGTAGGAAATAAGTTCAAGGTCATTATTTCTAGTGGATTTATTATCAAACAAATTTTGAACTGATATTTCCGGTATACGGCAAGTCATATATTTTTTGTATTGTATGGAATTGCAATTTTATTTATTTGTATATAAAGGAGTATCTTGCATTTTTAAGAATTCATTATGATAGCAGTTTAATTAATCTAGAGGTAAATAAATTTTGATTGAACTGTAATAAAATTCCCTTCACAGTGTTTATCTTTGTAATTCTTTGTTTAATTTCTGGATATAAAACTATAAGAGCGGGGATAGCTATAAGTAAATATTAAATTCGTTGAATCGTATTTTGACAAGATGGCTTTTTTAGAGGAGGCCTTAAAGGCTGTTTTGCAAAATTTAGCTGAAAATCTAGGAGTTGTGGCTAGAGCTTCTTCAGCAGTCCTCTATTAAAACAGCCATCCAGGCAATGTCTAATTTTGAGAAAGAGGTTGATTATATTAAGGAATTACTGGAGGACAATAATGTAAGAAGAGGAAAGGCGATGGAGGAAAATGACCTTTGAGCTAAAAAAAAAAAAAAAACTACAGCTAGAATTAGAAAATGGATCACGACCAAGTGAAACAGTACCATTGGCAAAACCAAAGCTGGAAATGAGACATCTGATGCAGAAATTTGATCCAAAGGAAGGAGACATAAGTCTGTATCTCGTCTTATTTAAAAGGCAGGTTAAACGGATGGAGATTAATGAAGACTTGTGGGTGTCTCATCCGACAGGATTGTTACCCTACGAGATGTCACAGCTCATTGCCAGGGAGTCGGAAGAAGCTTCGAACGACTATGCACATACTAAGAAGTTGTTGCTCAAGAGATACAAATTTTCTCTGGAAAAATTTAGAAAGAAATTTCACAACCACTCAAGAAGTGCTAATGACAGACTTTTTGTATGAACTGAGGAACCACTTTGAGGAATGCTTGAAAGGGGACTATAAGTAAACACTTTTGCACCACTCAATGGTTTAATGGTGACTGAGCAGATGAAAGGAAAAGTTCCTAGGGGGATTAAAGAACACTTCATTGATGAATGGGCAGAGATAAAATGTCCGGAAATACTTGCTAACAATTTAGATAAATATGAAAATGTTCGAAGCCTGTGGAGGAAGAAACCAGTAACGGTTTTTTAAGGAAAAACTTTCAAATTGGAGGAGTAAAGCTCAAAGTGAAAGGAAGGTATCCTTTCCAGTTAAGAAAGAAGGGAAGTTAAGAAGTCGAGTGCACATTTTGATGACTTTGAAAAAAGAAGAGATTTACGCTGTGATAAATGTAGATCTAAAAGGCATATTAGACCCAATTTTCCATTATAGAATAATATGAAAAAATCTGCTGTAGTGAATTATCTGTCTGAGACTGATGATGACGAGATAATAGCACCTAATACGTCAATTGGTGAAGTAAATGGATTCTCTATGCCTGAGATACACAGGACCGAGTATTGATATCATCAGCCTGAAGGTGATAAAGCCTGAAATGTTTACAGGTGATGTCTGGGTGCAGCAGCCATTAGATGAAGGTCCAATCTGTTTACCACTGGCTGAAGTAGAACTGAAAGGAGACTACTGGCACTTAAAGACAAAAGCGGCCGTAGTCAGCAACAAGGTGTATTAAGAAAGATACTTGCTAGGGAACAGAACAGCAGCAATTATAGAGAAGGCGAAGGATTTTCTCGTCCCACATCAAATTAATACAATATGCATACCCGATGTTGGAAGAATCTGGAACAGAGGTTACACATGACAAGGAAAGGGATCCCGTAACTCTAGAAGAAACTGAACTGGTGATTGCAGAGGGAAAAGCTGAAATTCGGGAACTGAAAACTTCCTTTACTGCAACAGAAGAGCTTTTGAATCAAGTTCATATTAAATTGATTGATACAGAAAGTCAACATCAATTCATAAAAGATGAAATTTACAACTTTGTAAATTACCTATGCAAGTGTGGATCAGATGAAACAAAAAATGGAAAAAGAAAATGAATTAATTAATCGTTTGATTCAATTAAAAGTAGAAGTCCTGCTTCTAATAAAGCAGAAAATATTACAAGTGCAGATTTGTATAATTCTGGAAGTGAGGAACATCGCAAATCATTAAAATAAAAAATATTCCAATGATTGACAGAATGGCTTTATTTCTGGGAATGAAAATTTTCCTTATGATATTTTTCCAAAACTGAAAAAAAGATCAAATTAATGATAATTCTTGAGGAAGGAAAAGAGACGCAGGTATTCCAAAGACGTTTCTGAAATTGGTTCTTCATCAGAGAATAAAGTTAAGGGTGCCGTATACACGCCACCTACAATTTTCAAGCGTAATGTTATCCTATGGAGAAAATGCTAAGCTCTTTTTCCGTTAGATATTAAGGTTTCTGTTTTATGAAATCAACTGCAATTGATAGAAGGAATAAAAACACAGGTTTCTATGAAAGGAATTTTTCTCGGACTTTTCAAGTATTTTTTAAATATTTATTAAAATATCACATAATTTCGACTGCACCATTTAAACATTTTTATTAAAAAATCTATCATAAATAAAATAAAAGTAGCTACTATGATGCATTAGTTTGGGTATCTTCTTTCCGATGCATATTAAAAAAAAATTTTTTATGTATAAAAACAGTATTTTAGATCTAAATTGGAAAAATAGATTACACTTTCCCCGCCTTTAACTCCACCCATTCGCGGAAGAATACTCTATAACCCCTCCCTTTACCCTCTGATTGTTTATGACTTTTCTTATCTGGTCTTCACTACGTCTTCCCCTCAACATTATTTTCTTTCTTTCATTCTTTTTTTTTTTTTTTTTTTTTTTTTTTTTTTACTTTTCACTTTGTTTACCATCACAGCTGTGATCATTTGGAACTTCACAGACCACACTTGTTTTTGCGAATGCTGCAGCGTCCTTGGAAGCAAATTAATTTAGTAGACGGTTTTCTAGTATATGATTATATCTATCTGTAAATTTGCATATTGTTTATTTTTCTTGCTTACATGCTTGAAATATTGGGGATAAATTAACAAATATGGATTATTAAAGAGGTTCAAAGAAAAGATTGTACCTGACGGCAAAAAGGAAAAGCGAACGGGACAAAATTTTGCTGAATGGAGAGAAAAGTAAGTATAATTCTTTAATAAGTTTTAATTTAAAACAGAACATTAATTATTGTTTAGTTAGACAAGCAGAATAGTTCTGAACTCTTTTTTGGCATTAATTTTTTTAAATTTGTTCTAAAAAGAATTTTATTTTTTTGTAAATCAAAATTGTGTAAAAAATAACAATTGTATATATCAGCATTTTGACAGAATAAAATTTGACAAACAGATGGATCAGGACAATAAACATAAAAATGATCCAAATTCAGGAAAATTTTACTTCATTTTTTTATAATTATCTACAGACTATTTATTATATCAGGTTTTAGTAGAGAAGCACAAATTATCAAAATTATTTTTTACAGTTTTGATTTTTCATTGACAATTTTAATAATAGTAAGTAAAAATAATCAATTCTAAATTTTACAGTTAGTATTAAAGCATGAATCATGAGTGACTTGTTCACAAATGCGTTATTCTAAAAATTACAAGTATTCCAGTTTTTTAATGATAATTTAAGTTAATATTTCGCATTTATTATCAATAATTCACATTTTTTTTTCATTTCCATATCACAAGAAATGGATTGATAACATTGAAAATGAATAAATGCTTTAAGCTGTTCCATAAGGAAATCCAAAATATTGTGGCTTTTAAGTATATATAATTCTTTTAAGTTGTGTGACGTCACGAAATGCAATTTAAGAACAATTAATTTTATGCCATTTAATATTTGTAGAATTAAAATGAAGTGTATAGCCAATAGAATTTAAAATTGCATCTAAAAAATTGTGAATTATGTGCAATATAATATGCACAATATAAAACTGCTATAAATTTTTTTCAGACAGAAAGCCAAGCGAATATCTTTAGAAAAAACCTCCCCAGATGAATCTGCTGAAATTCTGTGTGTTTCCAATCAAAATCATCACACATCGAAGGATATAACTCTCGTTGGAAGAATAATAATTGATGTAGGGTATTTTTTCAGCAGACTTCGGCAAATAGACAATCACGGTCCCTTTAATTGCTCTTTAGCAAATATGATGGTCGTATCTGAAAGAAGAAAAGGATTACGAACTGGTATTGAACTAAAGTGTAACATGTGTTTTTTCACAGAAATTATTTGGTCCGAAAATCCAGATTCGTGTAAAATGCCTGTAAATACTGCAGCTGTTTCGGGTATCATGGCTAGGGGCGGAGGATATTCAAATCTGAAGATATTCTCTCGGTCCTCGAAATTCCGTCCATGACTTCATGCACTTTTCAAAAGGAACACGACCGCATTTCGGCAGCCTGGGAAGAAACGGCTACAAAAGAAATGCACGATGCAGCAATGGAGGAGAAACGTCTGGCGATAGAGGCTAATGAAATGGATTCAGATGGAATACCTCTTTTAACTGTAGTTGCTGACGGTTGCTGGGCAAAAAGATCATATAGGACGAATTATTCTTCTCTATCCGGAGCGGTACGTAAAACAATTATCACTCACTCCTTTTTCCAAAAAACGAAGAGTAAATATTTTTTAAAAATCTATTATAAAGCTTTAATATTGTGGAAATTTTGATTTCTGATAAAGTTAGGTTTTAATCTGGAAAATTCAATTGCATTATTATTATTTTACTCTTTTTTCTTCATTATCGTAATATTTTTCTTAACTTAACAATATTAACTAATCCACTGTTAACTATTAGTTTGAAATGAAGATTATTACAAATAATTGATTACTTTTGAAGTAGGATGCGAAGAACGCTAAAGAGTTTAACTTTACTGATGCAGACTACTAAAATATTTAATAAGGGCAATTATTTTTTTGATCCTGAAATCACGGAAAACATATTTAAACGATATAAACATCTGAGATTACTGCTTAATAAGAAATGCACTTTTTTTCCGATAATAATTAACATTTCAGAAATGGCTGCTCCAAGCATATAATTAAATATTTAAGCAATAAAAATTATAATATGATTATTAAATAAATATTTTAATCAGTTTTGTATTTCTCAGGAGCTATATATTAAAAAGCTTATTTTAAAGGCATAAGTACAATTTGAGCATTAGAAAGTAAACAAAATTAAAATTGTATTTAATTAAAAAATACTACTGATAGTTCTGACTAAATTCTTTCATGTCAGTGGAAATATTTCAGAACAATGTTTTAAAATTATTCCGAATGCATTTATTTATTCGTTATGTCTTACTAGTTTTTAAATGTTACTCCTTCCAGCTAAAATTACAATTATATATGTATTTTCAGACTGCAATCGTAGGATTCCGAACGAAGAAAGTCCTACACTTGGGTGTCCGAAACAAGTATTGTTCCGTCTGCTTCAGAGCAAATAAATTGAAAATACCACCAAACAATCATACATGTAATAAAAACTAGAATGGAAGCTCTTCAGGGATGGAAGCTGACATTATTAAAGAAGGATTCCAGAACAGTATTTCAATGTATGGTGTGAAATATGCAAAGCTCGTGGCAGACGGAGACAGTAATGTTTATAAAATGATTTTGGATTCTAGACCTTACGACGAGTTCCAAGTGGAAAAAATAGAGTGCCACAACCATCTGTACAAGAATTTCTGCAATAAATTGAAAGACATTACCAAGAATACAAAATCTGGACCAATTGCCCATAGAAAGCTCCTTGGAAAAAACATTTTAAAAATGCGAAAGGCCATAACTAACGCCACTGCTTTTTTCTCAAAATTTCCACCAAACGACGGCGTGCAGAAATTGCAGAAGTGCATGAAAAATATTATTTATCACGTTTTTGGTAGGCACGAATATTGCTCTGAAGCATTTTGCAAGGCAGAAAAAAGAACTGAAAAAGATATGGTTGAAGATCTACAGCGGACTGCTTTTTAAAGTGATGACAGTCATGCAAAATCTGGCCACCCATAGCAAAAGTTTACTTTTTTCTGCCAACAACAATTGTGTGGAGCAATTTAATGCAATTGTTGCAAAATTTATTGGCGGGAAACGAATTAATTTCTGCCTCCGCAACAGTTACCAAGCTCGTTGTTATGGCGCAATGATTTCGCATAATTCCAGGAGTTTGATGTCTACCGTTCATAAAAATATGTACAAGTCCTGGAATTTGTGTGAAGTCTTTGGAAAGAAAAAGACAAAGAGAGAGGCAGTAAAGGAAAGGAAAACTAAGTCAATGCAGGAAAACTTTATTTAGAGACAAAGCTCAGAATAAAAGTTACGGACCCAGTGCAGAAAAGCCTGATTTGGCAGATCAGGAATTTCACCAAAAAAGAGAGCAAATGATAAAATCCCTACAGTTATCTGATGCTGAAGCTGTAGCCTTGGAAAGGGCAACTATGGAACAGACAAACAGTTCGTTGTGGAGAGAGGAGCGTCGGAAGCGACTAACGGCTTCTGATTTTGGAGTCGTTTGCTGTAGAAAAGAATCAACTAGTTGCAAAAATAAAATTAAGAATAAATTATACTCGCATTTTCTTTCTGCAGCTATGAAATACGGCAAAGAAAACGAGATCAATGCAATTAGAGCATTGGAAGAAAATTTTAATTTCAAAGTTCAACGTTGCGGTTTATTAGTAAACCCAGATTTTCCATATCTAGCTGCATCTCCGGATGGGTTGATTGGTTATGATGGGATTGTTGTAGTGAAGTGTCCAGCATCCTGCAAAAATATTTCTTCAGATGAGGCAATAAAAGCAAAAAAATTTCCATTTTGGAAATTAAACAAAGATGGGAAAACAACTGTGAATAAGAACCACAAGTATTATTTTCAAGTGCAGGGTCAACTGCATATAACGCAAAGGTGCTTTTGTATATTTTCAATGTGGACGGAGAAGGGGCAAAAAAAAAGAAAAAATAACTCGTGATGCTATATTTTGGCAACAAAAAATGGAGAAAAAATTGAGCTTCTTTTATTTTGACTGTTTATTGCCAGAACTTGTTGATCCAAGATATCCACTATCGATGAAATTTCGGAATCCATCAACTATTATAGAGGCCCAAAAGAAAAAAAAAAAGGACAAAACACCTTTAAATAAAACACTTTCAAACAAATAAGAGTGTTTCCAAAATTTTTTGTTCTCCGCACACTTTTATAACTATAATTTGTTTTCTTTTTTATAACTCGTTGCTACTTTGTCTACGATTTTTATCAATGTTTCATATATTTGATCTTGTACTTAACGTTCATCTTATTTATATATTTTGCAATAAAGGATAATAAATTTTATTCTTAATGGAAAAATTTTATTGCTTTTATCGGAAAAATAATTACTGGAATTAAGTTAATTTAAAGGGAGGTAAGATATAAGAAGATCTATATCCTCTTTTATTTACTAATATTTGAATATTCTTACATTTCTGAATACGTTTTCTTCAAAATCGCGGTGATCTATACTCATCTGTATCTAAATTACATTAGTTCCCTAAACAATGTCCTAAAAAATTTTTTTAAATCCGTCTAAAATGATTATTTTTGACTTTTTAAGGATCAATACAATTTAATAGCTTTATTTTATAATTCTGATTTTGCTAATATTTATCAAGTTACGGGCAACTCCGTGCAAAATCTGCTAATTACATTAGTGATTTGAGAGCTATTTTAGAAATCTTAAATAACGCTTTTAAAGAAATTTTCATGCATCGTTATCATTAAATTAAAAATTCAACAGCAAAATGACAACAAAGCAATATATTTTTTTTAAATGTATATTAGCATTTCTGTACCCATATATTTTACTTTTGATCTTTCGATCTATTCGTGTATTTACATTGGTTATATTTGGGCTTTGAGAAAATAATGGTTTAACAGAACAAGTAGAAACCAAGTATTACGAGCAGCTACCAAATGACTGAAAAATGATAATTTTGATTAATTAAAAATGAAGTGAAATTTTGGCGTTTTACGTGATAATTTCCTAAAATTTTACAACATTTTTAAATTCAAAGAATAACCTTATTAATAATGTCACTCTTTTGCTGCACATTTTTTTTTTTCATATTTTTAATCTATATTAAAAAAATATTGTAAACGTATATTTCTTTAATATATATTTAATTGCTGAAGTGAAACCCAGTTCTCTTTCATTGTTGCGACCAATATTTCTTTTAAACTTTTTTTTTTATGATGAAATTATGAAAAATCGGTTTATTTTTACATAATGCGTAGGCTTGGATATAAAAATATAATTTTAATATACTTTTTTTAAACTTATACTTACAATTCAGGTTTCGTAAATATGCAACAGTGAAATTTTTATAAAGTGTATCCATTTTTAAATCCTGTGACTTTTCAATGTAATAAATTATTGGATGTATCAGAATCAATGTTAGTGAAATTATTTATATTAGATGAGAATATAATCTGTAATGCGCATAAACAATGCTGAATGAGAAAGTTTTTATATTAAATAAACTTTAAATACTTTCGTTTTTCCAAGTTCCCATTTTTGTGAGATTATTGAAAATTAGAAAGATGCCTTGGACAGAATGTAGAACAGTATAAGTTTTTTTTTTTTTTAATTAGTAGTAAACGTTGCATATCTATAGAATTTGAAGTTAAATATACTCTCGTGAGTAAGTGATCCAAAGCAAGCTGATTTTAGCAACCATAAATCTGGATTATAAAAGTTAACTAAAACTAAGTTGATCACTTCTTTCATAAAAACTTTCTTATATGACAGAGATGTAAGGTTTTTTAATGTACATTGTCATTCATGTAACAATATATTTTACTATTTTTCCTACAATTTATTTAATTGAATCTCTTTAAACAATTTTCTTTTTAAATTTTAGTTACTTACAATTTTTTTAAAAAAACTGATAAGTCTTCAGAAATGCGGAAAAGTTTTGACTTATTCCCCAAAATCGAAGTACTTCAATAATTAATCAGTGTGTTCTAAGAGTCCTATTCACCCGGCCCTCAGAACGATTTTTCTATGCAACTCGGAGAGCATATTTTCCAAACAAGTTTCAAAAAACCCCTCTCGTGATGTACAAACACAGTGTCGGTTTTCAGAAGACCTCTTCAAAGAATAAGGGGAAGTGTAATTGGGGGCAGTTCGGTGGGTCAGTTGACCTTCTGAATGTCACACTCCCACATAGCAATATCTCCCGGGGACTAGGAATTCTTTTCTTGTTGGGTGTTATTCGGCTTGTCAGTCAAACCTTCCTTCGTTAGTTTGGTAACGCCTTTTCCCCCCCAACTATAGGTGGCGCTTTCATCGAAATCAGGTTTTGTTCTCAGTATATGGCACTCTTAATTCTCCTCTTGCTACTGCAACACCTGAAATAAATAAAAAGAAGTAAAAGCTTCATTAAAAGAAAAAGAACTTTAAACGCTTTCGTGATGAAGTCATGGATTTATCTGTGAGATTAGACAATTTTGAACAATTTAAAACGAGAGTTGATAGATCAAGTATATAAAAAAATCTATCAAGTATATTAAGAAAGTATATTTCAAACTGCTACTGATGATTCTGTAGATCTTAATTTTGCTCCGGTTTCTTTTTGTGCTCCATCTGCGAGTCCATCAGGATTTGTTGATTCCTTGAAAACTGCTGAAGAAAATAGTCAGAGGGTGTCTCTCGAGCAAAACTGTATGTAATAAATCCTATGTTTCTGATGATAAAATTCCTACTATGGAAAGAAAAATTGCATAAATGCCAGTTGGTTTTCCTTTTGAAATTATTTATCAAAGAAATAATTGCAAAAAAAAAACCCAACTGTTATTAATAATAAAAAAAAAAAAAACCAGCACAAAAATGATGACGCGCTAGGCAAGATCCCGACTCATATGCAATATTTTGGGGGTACTGTCTGGCCGTCATGACGGGATATAAATTTCAATATAAAAACGATACTGTTGTTAAAGGTGTTTATGTATAGTCTATGTTCTTGAATCATATTTCTATTTTTATATATAAGTATTCCTAGTTGCGATATTATTTTTTGTGTGTGTACACTATGTATATTTTAAGGTTTCTTGCGATGCTGTGAAAATCTCCGGAAAGTGGGGGAGTGACTGTACCGTCCTGCTGCTCATCTAAAAGAAGTCGCTCTAGAGCAAAAATTGGTTGAACCTCTTCAACGTTATTCAAACTTGAACTGAACTGAAGTGAAATGGATGTCAACAGAATATAAAAAAAAGAAAACAGGAAGCGAGTAAAGCTGGAAAGAGATTGTTGGTTGTGACCGATATGTCATGGCCAGATCCTGAACTCGTTAAATTCTTTACTGAATTGTTTAAGTTCAGAAATTTTTAATTAATTTTAAAAACCTCTGTGGAATCTTAACTGTTAATTTTGTTTTTATTTTATGTTTAATGTTTTTGTCTGTCTGTGAATAAATGTCTTGTGTACTTTTAAATCTGTTTTTTTTTCTTGGCAAGACATTACATCCTGTGCCTATCCAGATTATAATACAACACTTGTATTTGGATTAGCAACTTGTTGATTTGGAGAAAAGGAGCATTTGGGAGCACTTGCTTCCTCTTTCAAGGGTTCCTTGATATCTGGTGATAGCTATTCGCCACAAGATATTTAAATGATTTTCTTTTCTGTTGTACAAAGAACAGAACATGAATATCCTTCAATAGCTACTTCTTGCAGGGAACTAAAATTTTTTATTCAAATACTGTTGAAAGAAAAACTTGCTTTTAGTCATTATTCTTTTAAGAATAATTTACTTGGATGATATCCATATGAAACAAAAGCGAAAATCGAAAAAAAGCAAAAAAAAAAAAAAAAAAAAAAGTCAAAAGCGGCGACGATTCAAGAAGCAGACGACGAAATAACGAGGAACTGAAATATATACGCTCAACAGAAAAACATTAGCAAGATTATAATTTATTATATTGAATTATTTATTGTTAAAAATTTTGTTGAAAACTGTATGGTCGGAATTAAATCTAGAAGCAAAATTTAATTGTGGAAACGAATATAAACTCAAGTGATGTTTGAATCTTGAATTCAAAGGTAATCTACATCATGAAATGCTTTATTCATTTCTTTGCTTCACTTACTATTTTATAGTTTTGGTTCTGCTTTTATATTTCACCGACAAACTAATATCTAATTTAATACATATTCGTTATCTTTTGAGAAAATAAAAGAAAAAAAAACATTGAAAAGATAAAAGATTGCCAGTAATTTTTTAAATACACTTCTGATTATCACAATTAAAAAATTTTAGCTACCTCAGATCCAAAACTATGTTTCAAATGTTTATTTTTGAGGGGTTTCGCCTTTTCCCAGCACAATGTATTACTGAGTAAACAATGAGTTGTTAGTTGTTTTCCTGCCAGCAGCAGCTGCGAAGTGCCTTCATGAAGAACAGGTGTTCTTGATGACATTGTGAACAAAATAATCTTGATTGGTTGTTATTTAAAAAAAATATTATTTAATGTCTAAACTGGATTTACTTCTGGATCAGGAATCTGGCTGAAATGGAAAAAAGTCTTACATTCAATGTTGATATAGAGATGACCCTTGTGCGGACATAATTTACTGTAACCTAAATGTAACGTTTCAGTTATTGAGATTTACTTAATACTTCGCATATGTTTTTTTCTGGGTAAACTCGGATGCTGTATACCACAATAGGAATTAACATTGGAACGATTCTGATTTTTTTTTTAATACTTATTTTATACATTTTCTTCTTGAATTTTTATTAAATATTCAAGAATCCGAGTACAGAAAGAGAATATGTAATTTTGGTTT
>JAPMOQ010029938.1:1212702-1309077 GCA_026543055.1 Argiope trifasciata
CATATCAAAGTATTAAATATTAATATTCCAAGCATTCTCTAACTTAATTATTTTTTAAATTACGATTAGAACCTATGAATAAAAAAATACATAGAAAAAATCTGAAAGTTATGTTATCTATACTTATAATAAAGCTGAATGTGTGTGTTGGCGCTCTACAGGCCAGACACGAATTTGCTAAATTTGGACCTACAGCAACCAAATTTGGCACATGTATACCTTTGGAAGGCGGGAATGTGCACCTCTGAGCCCTTATTTCGAATTTTTAATTAGAATTTGAATTAATTACAAATTAAGCGAAATTTCGACGTTTTTCCGTCATAAGTTTCGAAAATATAATAGCACAAAATTTATTTTTACATCATATTAAAGATTTAAAAAATATCCTTTTAGTGATACTAATATTTTAATTAACAAATTAAATTTCGAGTGTTAATAAATATTTAAAAAAGTAAAAACTTAATCATATTTTTCAAAAATAAAAATAAAACATAAGCTGCACGTGCGCATTACGGGTGAAAAGGGGGGAAAATTATCTTTTATCAGTATGTTGCCATTAGATAGATAAAAATTGCATTTAAAAAAAATAAATGAACTATTATTGCAAATTAAACACATAAAAATGTAACTTTCAGCACGTGTCTAAAATCTGTTTTTTCTAAATAGAAACTATAAAGAAAAGATTTTATTACTTTTACAGTATTATTAATTAAATAAATCAGTTTTATTTAAGATAAATATGGTTTAATATATATCTTTTCAATCCAAGATCCTACGGTTAATTTGTAAAACTTTAATAATAGAAATACATCTATAAGGAAGGTCTCTAAATGAAGCAAATAATTACATAGCATGTAACATGAGTGTAAAAATGTTTTAATAATTGAAGAAAGTTTAGCTTTTATCTAGATATTCTGCTCTGTGAATCATATTTAACAAGATATTTTTTGGACACTAATATTTAAAATAAAAAGAGATGAATCAATGTCAGACTTTAAAACTGACTGATTTATGGATATTTGAATGCCATTATTCAATAAAAGAAGGGAATCTGAGAAATTTTTGTTAAATAGTTCTTCAGATATTATATAAATTATGAAAATGTTGCTGTAGTACACATAAAACTCAATGCTGATGGACTCTATTTACAATATTGACATTACAAAAAGATGATTAGTTTCAGTAAAAAAATGTAGCTTAATCATCTTCACTTTAATTTAATAATGAAGTTTTTCGGGAGCGATAGGTAATTGGTGAGACATATAGTACATTAGGGGCTTAGGGTCTTTATAAATGCATGATTGAATTATATGAATATCAAAATTTGATCCTAAAAAATATTTCTATGAAACGGCTATTAAAAGAAGCTATAAAAAGTATTTAGTTGATAATAAAAAGTCACAAAGTATTTAACTGACCATTTTATAGATTGTTAAGTTTTGCGAACCGGCTGGTCGCCAAAGGCGGCTAGTATTTTATAAAATAAAGAAGTTTGTCGACAATTTGCAAAATAGACCATTGAATCACGAGCAAATAAATTTGGCACAATTCTTTGAAGGTTTAGAATGTACACCTACAAGCTTTTATTTTAAATTTTTAAAAATTGCATCGAATTTCGAAGTGTTTGGCCAATAACTATCCAGATAATTATTTTATTAAAAATTATTTTTACATCATTTTAAAGTACAAATATTTATCGCTTTCAAGGTACTGGTTTAAATATTGTATGATATTAAATTTATTTTTAGATTTTTTTTTTGTTTGGTTCTTCAAATTTTTGTGATCTGCTGTCAAGGTCGTTCAAGGAGAAAGTTTTACGTACTCTCTACGCTAGACGAAAGGAAGAAAACAAGCAGGACAGAAAACAGACATAGAGACATTTTGGGATTCCTTCACTATCAAAAAGAGCAGAAGTGGTCACTAAAATCTTTCTCGCATACACTGTAATAAAGGTATTATCCCAGAGAATATCTTGTATAATATTGCGTGCAGTAATTATGAAATACATTTCAGGGTGAATTTAGTGTTTTTACAGAAGCTATCATGTCATTCTTGGCGTGTTATTTGGCGATTAATCCTCTGCAAGTGATTAAAAATATCCGAAAATCAAATTTGTATTTTAGATTAGTTTTCCTCAATCGATTAAAATAGAAATTTGTCACAAAATTATATATAGTAAATTTCATATATTTAAGTCACTGCATCTTTGAGTTATTGCGTTTACATAAAACAGATCTACTAAAACTACAGATCGACAGACAGTCAATTCCTTACTGGATTTGGCTCAAAATTTGTAAGTTGTCTATAGACTATAAAATTTTATCCATCTAGATTAAAGTGTTTTTGAGTTATCTTTGCAATGGATAGACAAATATTTTCCAAAAACGTGTTGTTTTTTTTTTAATTCAGTGAAGTCTGAAATGTGGAGATTCGTCTAAAGCTCGAGTTCCAATTTGTTGACAATTACTATACTTTCTCTATACAACGTAAACTGGAAAGTAAAAATGGAATTTTTAATACAAAAATTGAATATTTTCAACAAATACAATTAGGAAATCGAGTAAAATGGATAAACATTATAATGAAATAATACTTTTTTTTGTCCGCATCAATGCTTTATAAAATATATATAAATTAACTGATTGTTTTTGATTACCTTTTAAATACTCTGCAATATTGGTTTCAATTTTAATGAACATTAATTTTTTAAATTTCAAATGATATTATTTTTAAAGTCTTTTTTTACTTGAAATTAAATTATAATTCAAATTATTTCAACAAATTAAAATTAATATTTGAGAAATAACAATCCACATTCAGTTACAGTTATGTCAACAACAGATTTCATTTACCTACTGTCTAACGTTGAAGTCTTGAAGATGATCTACTTTTGATTCTTAAAGCATAAAAATGATTTAATTCATCTCCGAATTGTTTGTCTGTGAACGCAACTCAAAAATACTTTGAGGTCGCACGCTGAAATTTCAAAGATTATTTTTTATTTGTTTTAACAATACAATTCCGAATGTGTTTATTTAATTTTATATGAAACTCTGGACTTTTTTTTTCAAAAACTTGTTGTTTTTAAAAGCTATTTGAATTGCTTCAGTGGATTGTATTCTTCAAAGGTGCAAAACCTCCATAAAATCTTATTACAATCATGCTTAACAGTAAATGAAATTTAGAAATAAAATTTACAATCGTAGATATAATTGTCACTTGTTTAGAATATTCTTTAACAGGTACAAGATATTTTTCTCAGTCATTCGTTTACTGTCAAATGGAATTTTTGAATTATTAAAAATCCTGACAGATTTCGAAAGGGATATTTTATGTTTACAGCTGGCGGTAATCCTTTAGGCTGAATTCTGATACAACACATATGTTTAAATATAAACAAAATGATAAAAAAATAAATAATCTAAGTGGAATACTTAATATATAAAAATTCTGAAATTTGTGTAATTAAATTAGATTTAACTTCATTAATTAGGTAAAACAAAATATTAAATAAAAAACAATATTGAATATAATAGATAAATAAAATTCTATAATTTCATTTTTTATGTATTTTAAAATCTCAGTAATTATCTTTAGGTGATTGAACGTTGAGGAATGGTTTAGCATAGGCTTTATATAATTTCATTGTTTCAAAGTCAATGAAGAATAATAAATTATCATTCCAAGTGCTACGAAGTTCACCATTCTCATAACAGATTACTTCTTCAAAAACGCTTACTTCTGTCTGATCTGTTACAATATTATAATTATTTTCCTGGAATGTCTGTATAAGAAAAGCCATCAAAAAATCAAACGCATTTTGGAGATCCATGATTTATGAGCCCAAGAAGGGAGTGTGTGGGAAAGGAGGAATGTCTCTAAACCCTCTTCCCTCCCTTCTGTCACTCATTATAACAATAGAACCTGCAGAAACATGACTTCAGTATGAAGGTCACCTTGACTGTGTCAGGATGTTAGGCCATGATAGGACAAGGAACGAGGTGGGAAAGAAGCCGAAAACCATGGTGCCGCAATTCAAAAGCACCATGACGCGCATTTATATCGATTATTAAAGCCAATTCTGGTGAAGGAGCGAAAAAATAAAAGTATGCTTCGGGAGTCATATACATTTGCCAAATCATAAAAGATGATTAATATATTTTTTTAACTACTTGATTACCCTCTGGCGCAACTTACTCTCGCTGCACCAATGAATAAATTAACAGAAATTTCATTTAAATTCTTTTTATGTGTATGTTTTAGTTCGTACTGACATACTTCTTTATCGAGCTATCTATATAAACACATTTGTTTCACAACAATTACACCGGAAATTAATCACACAGGAAGCATATTTAGATATTTTCAAAGATAATCAAATAATAAAAGCAAATTTAAAAAAAATGATTTTTGAATTTATGAGTAAGAAGTATCAAACTCGTGAAACATATAAAAATATTTTTCACTTGCCATTGAACCATTTCAAATTATTAAAATCAAGAATATTTAAAATATTTTTTAAAAAAAACCAGAAAAGACGGTGTTTTTTTAGGCTTAATTCTAATACAGCTGAAAAACACAAGAATATGAATGTTTATAAACAAAATGGTTAACAATAAATAATATAATTAATAATTTAAAAATAGTTAAAATTTCATAAATTCTAAAATTAATTTAGGATAAAATTATTTTTATGACAATAGAAATATAAATGATATCCATATAAACAGAAATCGATGTTAAATAAATAAGACAAAATTCAAACGATATTAAATTTGTCTGAATATAAGAATGAATTAAATAAATCCTAACTAACTTAATAAAAGTTCACATGAAAGAATCAGAATTAAATTTTAAAAGATTGTTTCAGTTGGCAAAAGAATGTTCTTGCAACTTTACTATCTATTTAGAAGTAAGTTTCACACGAGGCCAATTATCGCGACGCAATACATGACCACGCCTACCTCAGGAAGGTCAAATGATCCTTTAGTACAGTAGTCGGGACAACTACTTACTATTGTTCCAATTAAGGCTTATTATTGCCCGCAATAGAAGATCACGCCTACTTCCAGAAAGTCACGTGATCACAAAGTCAAATAATTGTATCAACTGTTCACACGAGGGCAGCGCCGGGACAACAGCAGAGAGGCAACGATTACGGGCAATAGTAGCCTCGTGTTAACCCACCTTTATTCGTATAAGGATAGAGCTGAAACAAACCATTGTCGACAATAGTTGTCTTTATGTTACTTATCTTTTACGAGTAACAATCGCACAATGCACAGTAGATGAAATTTGCTTTATTTTAGGGCGAGTCATTCCAAGTTCAGCATACAAACAACTTTACTTTTAGCAATTTTACTGTCCAAAATATTAATTATTGGAGTTAAAATCAATTTATATTCTCGCATGCATTAATTGATTCTATATGCATTAATATTATATTCATAACTATGGATTAGAAATATAGATAGGACTTGTTTAGCAGTAATTGATGATAGAACTATTTGTGTATCTTCAATAAAGTTTTTAAAATTAGACTAATTTCGACAGGTAAACATCAAAATTGACTTCGTTTAATAATCAAAATTCTCCCATGTTATTTTTTATACCACAAAAAAAAGGCAAGAACTGAATCATTAATAACTGAAAATATGTAAATAATCTTATACGTAGATGCAACTTCAAAATACTTTGCGAAATGCACATTGTAAAGAATTTTTTTTAAGGATAAATAAAAATAAATTCCAATAAATGAATATTCATTTGAAAAGAGAGTAAAACTTCTTCAGTTCTTTTTGTCAGGATAGCAATTAGCTGCAATCATGTGATGCCATATACTGTCAAAAAAAGCACTAGAAAAGTGAGAATTGTGGATAGAAAAATCATGAGGATTATATTTAATGAATATAGATTAAACAACAAAAACATTACAGAACAGAACTGAATAACTGTTGTTCCAATTTAAATTAATGTTATTTCATAAATACCAATATTAATTAAAAATCTATACAAAGTGTTATGCTTATTAATTTTTCGGAGCTAGCAATCGGTAACAATCATTGGCAAGGCAGAATAAAAACAATCTAGAAAAAATATTCTAGGTTAGATATCATTCTATTCATTGAGACTTTAAAATTTGTCCGACACGTTTTGGAACAATTATACTTGAGTTTCAAATATAATAAACTACTTCCATTATGCAACAAATTTATACTAATCCTAAAGTAATTCTTTTTTATGTGGGAATGAAATTAAATCATTTTAAAAATACAGCAATAATGTTTATCACTAAAATTTTATTTTACAACAATTCAACGAATTAAATATACATTAATTCTGACAAACATTTTCCTGATTGTTTAATAGCTATTCTCTGTAATTAAAATTAAGTAATGTCTTTATATATTCATTAATAATGGAACTTCAGACTCCTTTTCTCGAATACTACCTCCAATTCTTTTCTTCTTAAACATCCCTACAATTTTCAATATTTATATTGTCCTTATCACATTGTGGATATACAATTACTTATTTATAGCAGATAAATAGATCTGATATCAGTAAATCCAGTCATCTATTGTCTAATCATCAACTATCTATTCATAATCTGTAGAAGGGGAGGGGAGATTATCAAATCACTGAAAAGATCTACTTTAAAGAATACAAACTCATACCAATATAAGAACCAGCAGCCAGTTTCCTCAATTATGTAATGAACATTTGCAGGAAAAATATTATTTTAACTTGTCATCCTCGTATTCGAGTACGCTTCTGGCGATATTAAATAAATAAGTATTTAAAATAATTAGTCAGAGTTTCCAAGAAAGCTGTTTCATTATATCGATAAAATATTAATCAATGAATGAAATATTATAGGCAGCGTAAAACGTTAGATCTTTTTTGCATCATTAACTACATGATTTTTTTCACATTAAAAAAAATCTAAATTTGCCAAGAAAGGCACTCCTAGATATTAAATTCATAATATTATTGCAATGAAGGCATACTTGATAGCGTATGATAAAACATTGAAGCACCCGGTCCTGGTATTGATCCTCGTAATGGAACGATGCGTAGAGCGAACCTTCTGTAAGTGCAGCAGAACAAAATGTGCATTTAATACTTCTCTTCAATGCAGAGATTTTCTTGCGCGAATGATAAATAATGATATTAAGATGTGAAGTTTATAAACTGACTAAGCAAACTTGAGTTGTATATAGAATTTGGAACTGTTTTTAAAATCAATCCGGGATTCGTATATCATCGTGTTAGGCCTAAAGCAAATGGCGATTTTGGCGATTATTTATGGCGCCATCTTGTCGATTCCTCTTTCATTCTGGAATTCGGCATGTACATTGATTTTGAGGAGTTCTTTCATTCTTCCTCGAAATGTAAGGCTAAAATAAAATGCGACGCCATTAAAAATTATGTTTGTTAGTAGGCACATTTAAAAGAATGTATTGTTTTCGTCGATAACGTAGGAAAACTTTAAATTCTTAATAGTTTATTTGGCGACAAAAATACTGAAAATTAGAATTTTATTTATTGGATATCATGAAAATCATTTATAATAAATGTAACGCAGACTTGTTACTACTGCGAATAGATTAACTACGTTTTTCTTGCCATTAACAGGTCGGGTTCAAATTTGGTACAGATCTATAATTTTGGTAATAAAACAAATCGCATTTATGTAGCTCTTAGTTTTTTTCAAATAATTAATTGCACGCAAGAATAGACAATCATAGTCGAATTCAGTTCAAAACAGAATGTACACTTACAAATTTGGTCTAACAACTGAATTAAAATCCAACCATCCAACTTTTTTCGCTTCGAGTTATCATATTATCAAAAATACTAACAGACTGACTGGCCCATAAACAGATTTTTTCAAAAAGTTATAGACAAGAAATGAAAAATAAAATCATATGCAAAAAATCATCTATCTAGCTTGTTGCATCGTAACGTCCTCGTGTTCACCTAGAATGGACATCTTTATAGAAGAATTTTTACGTTATCGAGCTTGCAAATAGATAAAAAAGGATATATATATATATATGAATACACGAAGTTCTAAAACGCAAAACTTTAATATTGATTTTTTTCAAAGATAGCAATAGTTTTTCTTCGTATATTTTGAATAAGAGATAAAGCAAGTTATATTTTAGTATTGACAGGAAATTATCGAATAGCCCAGTTCCTATTTTTCAAATTTTTGCTACATTCATTATAATGGCTATATATTTATCAGTTAGGTGAGCAAAAATTCTGCACTTTAAAAAACTCCAGCCAAATTCTGATTTCTCGCCAATTCTGGTATCCTTCTTGATTGCTATATTTAAATCCGAGAATTTGTGGGAGGGTTGCTAAGAAACAGGAATATGAAAATTCCAACGACAGATGGCGATCGTTATCAATATTCTGGCTGCTTCTACCCTGGGAAAAGGAACTGGAAAAAGCGAGAACAAAATTATTTATTAATTTATTATTTCATTGATTTATGACTTAAAAATTACAAAACTATAAAGAAATTTTATTAAATGAATTATAGGCAAATTATATTAATAAAAATTAAAGGAAATTTGAATCTTCAGTTCGATATATCATAGCATAATGTTTTAGACTTGATTGCATCAGCCGTTGAATTCTTGTTTAACGGTCTCTGTATCATGCAATTTACAGAAAACTTCTACATTAAAACTATTATTTCGTGAATTGAAGTTCGTTAATTGTTCGTGAATTGAATGCACATATGAATACAAAAATCATACTATAAAGTTAATGTCTTAAAAATTTAATTTTTTATCATAATGTTAAAAATGATTAAAAAAAAAAAAGAAATAACTCTCAATAATTGATTGAATAATGAATATAGTTGATTATATATTATTACATTATAGTTGAATGATATATTAGTTTTAAATTCATCGAAACAATTAAAAGTACTAGTTAGAATTGTTTAAAAACTTTTAACAAAATTAAAATTAAAGGAGAAATTATTTTTTAAAAAATTGGTATAATTAAAAAGGTAATTTTACAGTGTTGAAAAGAATTTTTGAGTATTAATTAAGGCCAAAAATAGTGAGGAAATACGTTAAAATTTTGATTAAATTTTAATTAATCTGAATTTTAATTAAAACTTTGAAAATTCTTTTTAATCAGTATCTGCCACTAAGGAAGTAACAACGTGCTAATTCGGTAGATCCATACCCATCGATCTGCGCATTACTCTTCACGTAGCAATCTTTTATGTGATTTTTGCATTGCACAAATTTCAAAAATATAGGATCCTGAAAACTATAAAATATTTTAATGTTAATAATAAAACTATATAATAAAGAATAAATAATAATAACATGAAGCAGAATGGTTAATATATGCCATGAAACTCTGTACTTATCTTTTGATGGAACAATATTGGATTTCGAAGATTCATAAAAGATATGTTCGGCCTTATGATTCTATTCGAGAAACAAAAACACGTTTTTAACCTTTAATTAAACAAACAAAAAATACTGTATGCATAGTAAAAATAATAATTATGGTTACAAATACATTTTAAACACAATGCAAGATTTTTTTTTTCAATTTATCAGATCGGCATTTATTGTTAATATTTATTAATTATGGAATAATCTTCAGAATACCATTTTCTTATTTTAAAACGTATGATGTATTTGATTGGTTTTGATATGCTACGGGGTCTACAGAAGTTACGTGCGAAGCATTGCCATGGAAGTCATTTAATAGTTCTTTGCATGGCGTAAAATAAAAATTCCAATATTTTATCCACTAAATTCCTAAATGGCTTACCAAACCTAATACGAGAGTATGAAAAGACCCTTTATTATTAAATCAACTGTTTGATATGGATGCTTACAATGTAGTTTTGTATGGATTTCTAGGTATTGAAATACAAATAATTAATCAAAAAGTAATACAAAATGAAAGAAAAATTTGAATTAAATTGCAAACAATTAAGGATAAAATACCTGATAAATTTTTTCACCCTAACAAATATTTGTTCAAATGTTACACTATCTCATTACATCTAAATTAATCTTCCAGCACACTTCCCGATGTCACGCACGGTTGTCAGTTTTATCGCCAAGATGGCAAACCAGCTACGCCTTTCAGGGTTATTATGATGGTTTTTCGTCAACAAGTAGAGGGCGACCTCAAATGGGGAGTATTCATTTCCTGGTTCAATTGGCGATGTTTTGGAAATACTGGATCATAATTTTTTCCCACAAAGTTCGCCATATTTTAATACATTTTTCACACTTTTATAAATAACAATATAAATGAATACCATTATTTTAATTTTTTTGTCTGTTCTGGATAATTTCATGTTTTTTTCTTGAAAAAGTTTAGAAAACATCTTTTGTAGGCCCTTTGAATTTTTAATAAATTACTCCGAATTAAAATCTGAATAGGTAATTGTCGATTTTTTCGTGTCTTCCTCTTCTAATTTATAATTTTTAATGATTTCAAAAACATTTTTTACAAACTGTCCGAAACTGTATCTGAATTCCATCAACTCATTTGGCGTCGTTAAAATGATATTTAATCTTTTCAAATGGCTAAATCACTAAAGAATAAAAAAGGGCGATAAATATCAGCCAATGTTTCGCTGCAAATGATTGCCAAATATTACTTGCAAAATTTTAAAACTACAATATATGTGGGAATTAAAACTCTTTTTTCAATTGCTTAGTGTTTAAGTTTCCTTTTATTGAAAACCAAGGAAATATTTTAATTAGTGTAGATAATTTTATGACTAAGATTACATTATTGAAAACCTATTTCTTTTCAGAACTTCTTATTGCTGAATTTTAAACATAAAATATTTAAGGAAATAAATCCATAATTGGTTTGTTTTAAGAGTATTATAGCAAACTGATCGATTTCATGTATAATTATCGATCTAGAATTTATCGGTAACAATCTACAGATGCGATACTACTTTATGTATTTCAAATTATTTTTTAAATAACTGAAAATTGAAGAATGCATATTTGCTCCCAGTTGCAGAGGCTACTACGAAACGGTGCACCTATTTACTCTGGGAAGCTCGAGCACGAGGAGGGCAAGTCAGTACATAAATTTCTGGAATGTTGATTTCAGGACGGAATATTAGTTCATTAATGATCAACTTGGTTTAAGCTTAGGTTTATGTGATTTTTATTATAAAATATGTCATTCCTAGGGCGCCCAGAAAGATTACGATTGCTGTGAAATCAAATTTGATTCCAAAACAGTTTCTTTTTCGGAAGCTGGGTGAATGCTGAATTATCAAATAATCGATATAAATTAATTTTAAAACATTTTTTATAGATGTATATAAAAAATATAAAAGCATACTAAAATATTTTTAAAAAATAATTTTTGAATTCCTTGCATTAACTTGTAAGTTCATCAAAGGAAAAGACAAACCATTCTGAAATGATGACAAGGTGGTATGTAATGTTTGATAATTGCTAGAATTACTTGGAATTATTAGACAAAACAAAGAAGGAACTACAGAATGCTTTCGGACTAGCGTTGATCGTTAACGCTAACTGAATTAAAGAACAAAAATTTTCTCATTGTTACCTATAGCAGTCAAAAATTGACTACCGATTTTGCTCATAAGAAAGAATATGAATTAATAAGGGAAAAAATATTTCCTCCTTTTCTCACTGGGACATAACTTTTCATAAGAACGGAAGTCACGTAATGAAAAGCTATAAATATTAGCTGGTGAGTTGTGTGCTATTTTTAGCTTGTCTTATAAATCTTTCTCGCTTAAAAAAAAGAAGGGGAAAAAAAAGATTTGATGCAAAGTTTTTATTTTCAGTGCAGATTAGTTTTAAATTTCGAATAATAAGTATGAACCCTAAACACACAAATTTTTTATCGTTCTACATCTTGATTTACTATAAAACAAATTCTATACATCTTGTTACTTTGTGCTAACTCATGCAATATTAGTCAAAATGTGATGACTTCAGAATTCGATATTTGCATACTAAAGACTGAAAAATGAGTTTTTTTTTTCATGTAAGACAAAATCGTTATTGAAAACAAAATCTAATAACTATTTCTATTTTATACCAATGGATTCTTTGCAGAACGAAAAAATATACATTTTTTTTGTTTGTTTTCGAAAAGTTCCTCCCCTTCTCTTTAGTTGTTCTGTTCACAGCTACATTAAACCAACATACATATGCTAGTTCACTTTAGTGTTTCGTCGGATTTCATTAATGCTTCAGTTTGACTCATCATGACAATTTGGAAAGATGAACACAAGGTCATATAACAAGGACGATGATTGAGCTGGCACCTCCTTTTCAATCTGCCACACCACACTAGCTGAAGATTTAATAGTATATACATTCTAATGCCGTGACGAATTCCATACGAAATAGTTTATATAACTTTTCTAATTCTGTCAGAGTGAGGAAAATTAATTTTAAATGATTAAAAGTAGTTTACTTTAATTTTTACGGAGGAAATTATCTAGCAATAATTTTTTAATTCTTGCATCTCTATCTGAAAAATTTCTATTTCTTTATCAATGTTATATGCATTATTATACTTTTCAATTTAAAAAAAATTGTTTTAATCAGCCTCCTCGCTCTCCGAATTCGACCCTCAGTCTCTTGCGTAATCAAAATCTGGCAACCAATGATTTCCGGAATTCGTCGTTAGAGGGCGCTTTACACACATTTTGTTATGAATCATTGGCGATAAAAAAATAACGCCAAGCGATGGGTGTTTGGGATTGGACCTTTCAGATCATATTATGGCAGCCCTGAACGTGCTGGTTATGGCAAACCTGCAGGTGTTTACATTCGATGCTAGTCTCAGACTCAAAGCGTTTGACTAGAAATTTGCTCCTCCTCTCGGGTAACGAAGTTCCAATTGTTTTTATTCTAAATGATTAATTCAAGGTAAGTTTAATAACAATTATTATAATTAGCAGTACTTTTTAATCTTATTAAATGAAATTTATTTTTGTGAAAAAAAAAATTTACGGCTTTTTTCATTTAAGGTTACGTTTTTATTGATATCAAGGCTATATCTGAATGTTGCCATTTCATCAAACAAAATTTTGCTTAAATAGACTAACAAATGCATTATTTACTTTAAATTGTTAATAAAAAATTAATTACTATTCAGTATTTTTATAAAATGCTGTTTAATTAATTCATTAGATTTTTTTTTCACAAACATAAAAAAGTTAATGAAAGTAATACTTTCTGAATAAAATTATTAATTAATTATGCTTTTATAAGATTTAAAATTTTATCTAATCTTGCATTCTTTTAAAAGCTAACACAGTATTTAGTATTTCTGAATGCTATAAAAAGCCTTTACTTACATTAAGTCGACCGATGGAAAAGGATTGAAAAATGGTTCATTCCACGAATATGAACTGATGAAAATCCAAAGATTTTCCCCAAATAGTTTTCCGATTGAAGGTTATAGAATTGAGTTGAACAACCATATTGTGCTTGATTCAACCATCAGAGGAACTGTTGTTCAATTAACTGCTTGTCATCCTTAATTATTAGTTTGATGTTTTCAGATTTCA
This sequence comes from Argiope trifasciata, assembly GCA_026543055.1. Taxonomy (NCBI): domain Eukaryota; kingdom Metazoa; phylum Arthropoda; class Arachnida; order Araneae; family Araneidae; genus Argiope; species Argiope trifasciata. The sequence goes on from JAPMOQ010029938.1 coordinate 1,226,285, forward strand.
CCTTTCATTTTATCAACTCGGTATTTTAGTTGCATTGCCGTGTTCTTGATTCGCAAAGCATGCCGGTACTTCACGCCGCGTTCTCTGTTTCCCGCCGTTCGTCAGCGTTCTTTGAAGCAGGGGAGTGATATAATGCGAAGCAGAGGGCGAAGGGAGGGGAAGGGTGTTCAGTGAATGAATGTGCTTTCAGTGGAACATACCGGAAACGGCGGTTCGGCCTGTAACTTGTTACAAAGAATGGTGATCGGTTTATTATTATTGTTTTCTGTTCTGCATTGTAAAATAATATAATTAAAAGTCGAAAATTAAAATATATTAAAATTATGCAGATATTTTTTTAAGTAAACAAACAGTAAGATACTTTTTTTTACGATTTATTGAATAGCCGAAAGAAGTGAGTAACTTCCATTTTTGATAATTGACGAACAATAATTTAGATATTGAAATACTTCATTTTGAAAAATATATTCTTATGCAACTGATGAAACACTGTAGGCCTTTTTGCAAACTGATTAAATATTCATTAACCAGATTAATAAACAATTTTTTTTCATTTTTTTTAGAATTAAATCTATTAATTTATTCGATTATAAATCGATCCTGCTCTTATTACGAGTTTTGACGGATAAGTAAATTGGGATTGTGCTTCAAGCGTTAAAGGATATTTCCCGGTATCATCAGCTATTTTAGAGGAAAAAGATATTTTACATTGATTTATGTGTCTATGTGTAATTTGATGACATAGAAGAAATCAAAGTACATTTTAGCAATTTCATTTCATTTTGCTTTAGCGTGAATTTATACTTTTGACCTAAATCATCAACGTTCATGAATAAGAATAATGTTATGTGCATATGTATTAATGATATCTATTTACAATATAACATTAATGCTTCTTGAAATATGAAGCACGTGATTTCACAGTTATAAAACCACTCATATTTTATCGTCTGTATATCAATTCTGAAATTGAATTGAACCGGTACTAATATTAATTTCTTTACGAATTTTAGAACGCGTTTACTTAGTTTCGTTAACTTTCGCGGGGCAAGTGTGTGTGTGAAGGGGGGAGAACTGGGATAAAAAGATGGGAAATTAGCCGGAAAACTTAGCGGATTCTCTCTTCTCCTAGGGGTATTGTAATTGTGGTTGAGCTAACTCCACTCTGATGACGGAATGTACCTTTTGTGGAAGGAACTTAAGGCCTTATCACACGGTGAAATTTTGTCTGCACTTTTCCGTTTCTGCCCTCAAAAACCGGTCAAGCAAGTTTCATAATTGTCAACTTTTTCTAACCAACTAGAAAATGCCGTCGGAAATATTTTCCGCCAAACGAAATTCAACGAGTCATGTGAAACTTTGAAGTGACGTCACACAAGTGGCTTGTCTTTCGCTGTCGTTTGCTGACGGAAAGTGCCGACGATATTTTGCCGTGTGATAAGGCTTTTAAGGACAAATGTTGGCTAAAGGCCTCATAACAGAGCAAAATATCGTCGGCACTTTCCGTCAGCAAGCGACAGCGAAAGTTACGTCACTTCAAAGTTTCACATCATTGGTTAAATTTGGTTTGCTGACAATATTTTCGACGGCATTTTCTAGCTAGTTAGAAAAAGTTGTCGATTGTCACGTTTGACATCGAATCAGATAATATTTCTTACTCAGATATTCTCATTAAATACTCGGTTTTAGTTTCTTAGATAAAAAGGCATATATTTATGGTGTAAATTCAAAACTGAAAGCCATTTTCAAAAGAACACACCACCTCTTTTATTGAATTCTAAGAACTACAATTTTTTGTTAATTTTTACACTGTTGCCACTCGGAACAAAACAAAAGCTGAAACAAAGATAATATTAATAGATGTAGAGAATCAACGCGACATCGATTATGAAACTTGCTTGACCGTTTTTGAGGGTAGAAACGGAAAAGTGCTGACGAAATTTCCCCGTGTGATAAGGCCTTTGGATTTTACCCAGGTTTCCTATTGTGGTGATTATTCTTTAGATTTCCCCGGATGCTTAAGAAAGGTGGTGGAGATTTTACTTGAACTCACATTGATTGTTTGTTTACTACGGTTGGCAGTTTGCTAAATTTGTGCAATGCTGCCAACTTTTAACCAACATTCATTTTTTTTCCAGTGATTTGCATCATTTGTTTTTAACCGAACATATCACTATTCTTTTATTTGAAGTTTCAGTCTTCTACACGTTGTCCAATCGTGTAGTTGTCCAATCGTGTATCTACAAGTTGTCCAATTGTTGCTGTTGGTAGAAACATTTCATTGCTAATGGAAATAATTTTCGTTTCTTTCTGATTTCTTACGATAATTTAACTTTAGCTTGTATATTGGAACTTTAATTTTTAAGGAGTGTTTTAGTTTTAAGTTGTAATAATTTCTTTCTTCTTTACCTTATTCGAATTTATTTAAAATTGTTTGACTTTCGGATCAATTGTATTCGTATATATTATTAGAGTAAGTAATAGAATATCAACCTTTTTCTTAGATTTATGAGCATAATTATTTATCCATTTATTTATTATATTGCTTTTTATTTTTACATTAGCTAATAAATATATATGCAGGTATGATAGTATTACATATTAGTATTCTTCTTCTTCAGTGGCGCTTCAGCCCGGGTGGGCCATGGCCTTCCGCAGAATCGAATTCTAGGCTGCCCGCTTCTTGGATAGACTTTGCCAGTTATTAACTCTGAGAACTTTTAGATCTGTTTCTCGACACTCGATCCACCGGATCCTCGGTCCACCTCTTTTGCGGGTTCCAGATGGTTTAGCGTCGAAGATCTTTTTGGTGGTTCGGTCATCTTTCATTCTAATCAAGTGTCCTGCCCATTTTAGTCTTTGGATTGAGATAAATTTTATTATGTCAGGTTCTTTGTATAGATTGTAAAGTTCCAAGTTTGTTCTTCTTCTCCATGTGTCATAACATTTCACACCTCCTAAAATACTTCGCAAACATATTAGTATTAACATCTTTAATAACGTATGATGTTGTGGACTTAAAAATTTCTCTACATTCTTTCTCATTCGTACCATAACAGACTAAAACCTAATGATGATAAAGCATTTTTTTCACTCAATGTTTTCGCATATAAACATAGAAGCATTAAACGATAATGGTTAAGAAATTGCAGTGAATGATGCAGATAAGCAATGCTGATCATGAAATTTTGACTCATGACATGACTCCACAGTGAACATCAATGTCGATATGCTGGAAATTATTATTCTGATATTATTAAATATTACAGTTTTAATTTGGTGAATTTTTGCACTACTTAAGCTGCAAAATGTTGCTTATTAAGTCAAAATATTATAAATCGACCAAATTTTTCAACATCTATTTTTACTTTCTTGTGTACAAAACATAGAGAAAGTATAGCAATCTCCAACAATTTGACGTATTTCCACGTTTTAGATCTCACTGAATTCGAAAAAATTATTTTGGGGAAATGTCATTGGGTGAAGTGCAGCATAGTGTGCCTCCCCCTTCCGAATTTCTCGCGATTTCGGCAACCCAAGGAAACGTTCTTGTTGCAACCCTAATTCTGTTTTGTTTTCTACTTTTTACAATTGTTGAGTTGTACATGGACTACAACTATTTTTTGAAAAATGATAAATTAAAAATAATAAAAAATATCCATTATAAATTTTAATTTTGCTCTATATTATAATTGAATTTTTTTTACAATTAATAAGAAATACAATTCTATTATTTTAATGTAAATATGAATAGAAAATATTTATTTTCAGTTGTTAGTATGCGCTTTGAAAAATCGTCTGAAATCGTAATTTACGAAATCGTCTGCATCCTCACATTGAAAGACGGCTGCAATGGAATTTTTCGCAGTTGTAGTAATTCTTTTGCTGCTGTAACTTTCGGTTCATTAATGATTTGTTATGTAGGCAATTGTGCAAGAACGGATGTCGGGTGAAGGTATTTTAAATCTGGAGAATGTATGAAGGGTGAGTGGAATATATATAATTTTTAAGAGTTGATGAATTTATTAAAGGGTATATGTTATAAGTATAAAATATGATACAATTCTAAATTTCTATCAAATTTTGAACAAAATCCGTTCTGAGAAAGTTCCGGTCTCCCCGGCTGTTCGAATATAAGCTATATGATATTATACAAAGCCGAGAGAGCGAGATGGATAAAATTTAGTACCCAGATTTAGCTTTTATACTGTAGATACCTATAGAATTTTGAGCCAAATTGAACAAAGAATTGATCGTCCGTCGGTCTGTACTTTCGAAACATGTAAATGCAATCACTAAAGACTCAATAACTTAACTACAAACACTATTTTGCTAGTGATTTTGTTACTACACGTGTAGGTCTATATCAAAACTTTGCTTCAGTCAATTGGAAAATACTCGTATTATATAAAAATTCGGCTTTCGTATACTATTTATAGCATTCCAGAAATTAATTGCCGCAAAACATGCCAAGGATCACTTGATAGATTCAGCAAAAATGCTGAATTCACGCCAAACGATAGCATTTCGTAGCTAATACAATACAAGAAATTATCTGCTATAAACACCTTTGGTAGAAAGTGAGCGATAAAGTTCTGTGATTCTAAAGTTCTACGCTGGTTTTAATACATTTTATTTAGAATATATGTATTTACTAATGAAGGTCAGAACAAGTTTTTTTTATAAAAAAAAGTGTGGAAAATTAATTATCGGTGAATGGGAAAGATTTAATTTTTTCATAGTTTTATCTAACCCTTTATTATTAATTCTGTCTGCTTAACATAGCTGTTGCAAACCAGTGTCCATGCCAGCATTGGAGGTTTTTTACAGGAAGGTACAAAGCATATATGGATAAAATTTGCTAAACCAGTGAAGATTTTAGAGGCGTTGAATTCATTGGATTCATTGAATCAGATGGGCCGAATATATCCGAATTCTATCAAATGTTGAATTAAGATATCATTCAGAGATTAAAATAATTGTTATTGGAATATGAAGCGCAACTTCCGCAACCTATTATATTTAAATATGGCAAATAAACTTTCACAAATAGTAAACAATCAGTGAAAGCAGAATGTTCTGTCAATATAATTTTTCTTACCTTTTCTGAAGTTTTAAATGTTTTAATTGGCAATGTGCTAGAAAAGTGCCCCAAAATGCGCTTTTTAGAATTCTAACTTCCAAAATGCTCTGAACTTGAGATCCCTGGATTCTCCTTTCCGAATATTTATTTCATAACCCCCGAAAAGTTCTGTCTCCTGAACTAGTGATGGGGAGGTGCATATAGTCTAGTATCTATCTTAGTGGCCTGCAAACTTTATGGAATTGGAAACCACTGACTTGACATGTGGCTCTGTATAAAGTCGCTTCGAACGATTTCGGACTATAACTTTTATATCTTAATTTTTTTAAGGTTTTTCGATGTGCTCAGTAATAGTTAAATTACCCTTTTAAGAGTATTTTACAGCTGCAACAAATAATTTAACTATGTCAAATTTATATGTATTCTTTTCAAAAATTGTGTTCAATACTTTTATAGTTTAAAAAAAATTCTGAAATTATGTTATAGAAGATATTATAACAATTTTTAAAAAATTTTATGGCAATATTTTAGCGGACCAATTTAAAATTTTTAATCTTCATCTGATAAAAGAATATTTCAGTAATATTATATAAATAGGGTGAAATCCAATCTTAGTTTGGCAAAAACATAGAGAAAACAATCAGTATATCGTTATTAATAATTCTTTTGAATGGAGTCGGTGCTTTGACCTACAGTCGCTATGTCAGTATAAAATATGTCTTCCCGATCAAGTTATTTAATGAGTGGTATGATAATATATCTGCCATTGATGAATGTTATTGGGCTTAAGTACTGGTACGATATTGGTCGATTTTGCTCTAGTTGGACGAAAAAGAAACATCCGAAATGCTGACGAAAAAGGCGGAAACAACACTACCGCTGGTCTAAAAATTGTTTGCAGATTGACAGAAAAGCTGATTACTTTTTTACTGACTCTGTATTCTTTATATATTTTTCTGTAGAAAAAGAAAGGGGAAACGATTCGTAATTTCAATTTTCAAATTTGAATTCGGCTATACTGCAGTTAGTATGATTCGCATTCACATAATCGTGGATCTTATTTTAGTAAAGAAATTGTTAATGGGCTTTAGACATGTGCCTATAATCATATAGATATCGTGACAGGATCCAAAGCTTAGCTTGCTAAAAGTAAAGGTATATTATTTTGAATATCTAATAAATAAAACATTGAGATTCTGTATTTTAGAAAGTAGAGGGAAAATATTTTGTTTTTATGAAATAGTGAATGATTAGTCAGATGTTCTTCGTCGCTTACTTTTATCACTTGGTTATATGTAACTTGGCAGGATTGTGTGTTATAGAACAATTGCAGCATTTAAAGGATTAAGAACCAGTATACCACTACAACTGCTAAGCTTAGAATGTGATGTCCTATCTTTAGCTTTCTTTTAAAAGTGATTAAGTATTTTCTTTCCTTTCGGCAACATAACTTATTCAAATGTCTTCTACTGTAATTTATGAAATCAATTTTGCTTATATTATATAAATATGTTTTATTTTAAAGGGCGTCCCAATTCCCTCCACCTTGTCATTTAATCACAAAAATTATTTTAATAACCTTAGAATGCTTCGTATATTTCCTAGAATGAACTTTATTGTGTATAATAAAAGTTGATTGTTGATTATATTTATGGGAAAGTTCATATTATCTTTCATTATTTGTTGATTTACACCTTCAAGAAGTCTTTTCATTGATGAATTTCACTGATATTTTGGTGTCACCAAACTGATCCAATTTCTTTGTTGTACTAAATAATTGCAAACACCATATGCTAACAGCGATTTTTTCCCCTTTCTTTTAAATCTCTTAGGGATAGTAAGATTTTAGTAATAGAATGCATGTGGTCATCGTTATTCTAAAGTTTTCAAAAAGGATATCCAATAAAATATTCTAGAAGTGTGTCAGATTTGAGAGTTGATCACTGACAGGCATACTTTCTTAGAATTTAAAGAAAGTGGGCGATTTGCTAACTGAATAATGAATTATATAAATGAAATGCCAACCTATATAAACATAATTTGATGTATAGTTTTAGCATTTAAAACGCAGGTTTTTATAAAAAGTTAAATCAAATCCGCCTGAAGATAGTTCTTTGTTAGTCTGTACTTTTATATGCATATCATTACGATCCCTTTAGAGTGCACTTGGATAAATGAAATTTAATGCATAATTTTAACATCTGAAGAAATTTGAATCAGGGTTTTCTAAGGATTTATAATTTACCGGTTTAAATATTTTCCTGAGTGAAAATGTAACATTATAGACAAAAGAAATTGGTATCTAATCTTGTTTCTACAATTGTAGTTTTGCTTCAAATTTTAATTTCGATCTATAGGGACAAAAATGCCCTCAAACCACACCTGCAATTATCTTCATTGTATTGCATAGCACAAAGTACTCACATGGGAATCAGGCTATAAGAACCTGAGCAATCGTGGCATTCATGGTCCTACCTCAAGCCTGTTATCTTGCTCAGGTTTGGGATTTGGTGGCGATGTCTTTATTAAGGAATATGCAGGATCATTTCTGGGAGACTAGACTTGTTTCTTTAATTTTAATACCTTCCGAGAATTATTAGGTTGTTCGGAAAGTAATTTCGTTTTTTCCTGACAAAGGATTTAATTGCATTTTTCGCACCCAATTTCATACTTAAACCGCAAAATCATTTTATGTTTTAAGAGCTGATATAGCAAGGCTTGAGTGTGAAAAAGTGCAGCTGATTCTTCGCAGTAGTTTTTGGATGGTGCCCTTTTAAATATGGAGAGCAATAAACAGCATTTTCGTCATTTTTTTCTTTTTTGCTATAAAAGGTAAAAATGCTGTTCAAGCCAGAAATAAATTAGCCAATATGTGTGGAGAAGATGTGTTAACAGTACATCAGTACCAGAACTGATTTGCAAAATTTTTCCTTCAAATGAGGAGGCCAAAAACCACCTCGATCAGTTTTTTTTTACAGCAAAGACCAAAACTTTTATGAGCGTGTAATCATGTTACTACCAAAAATATGGCAAAAGGTATTAGACCAGAATGGCAATTTTATAATTTAATAAATAATTTATTCATTAAACGAAAATTTCTTTTCATTTTGACAAAAAAATACGAAATGACTTTCCGAACAACCCAATATATAAAATTGAAGTTGCCGAATCAGGTGTCATCCTGATAATCTTAACCACGGTTCGAAATGACAACGGTGGTTCAAATATAGCCTATGTGTATCTTGAAACACGATGCATTAATCTAAAATGACTATTTAAAGCAATATTAAATTAAACATTCAATTTTACAATGGTTTATTAGCAGAATTTGGTAATAATCAAAATATTTATGGATGTATTCGGAAATAAATGCTTATAAAAATGAAATAGTTAATTTTCAAATCTTTTAACAACAGGATTTCCTCGGTAACAGAGAAAAACTATTATTTTCAGAATCTGCATTTCTAAGGGAGAGGGGAGAGACTCGTAGCAGGAACTAAAAGTACCTTTTAAAACAGAGCATTTAGATAGTAGGTACCTTGATTTGTTACTTCGAACGCTTCCTTTACGTCTGTGGCAATAAAGAAAAATTGACAGTATAAGTGGCAACTTCTTTGGATTCTTCATATAAAACACAGAAAATAATGGTATTATTCTTGTGACGTAAATATCACATGAATAATGCATGTGTCGTTGAAACATATAAGTACATGTTGAGTTACTTGCATTTACTATCTAAAATGGTGCGTTGGTTTATGATATTGCATTTACTATCTAAAATGGTGCGTTGGTTTATGATATTTTATTTGTATTTTACTCAATTTCTTTTTTAGATGGGGTAAAAAAGACTTTTAAAAAAATCTGATCTTGGGTTATTTTATTAAAAAAAAAAAAAAAAGTCGTTTTCTATACTAGATTTTTTTAAAGATTCAATCAAATATATTTTTGAATATATAAAAGCCAAATTATAAAGAAAATTTTAAAGCTCATAGAATAAATACCTGTGTATTTTTATTTTTATTGCATATTGATTTAAATTTCTTTTTATTAATCTATAAATATTATAAAATAGTCTGATAAGTATTTTTTTTAAATTAACATCTCTGAAGGACAAAACATTAACACAGTTTTAATCGAACTTATCCTAATATAATAATGAACATGATTTTTACTAGTTTAGATACGAAATGATATTAAAGTTTCAAAATTAGTAATAAAATAATAAACAGTTTACATTTTAAACAAAAATTGCAATTATATAATAAACACATAAAGAAAAGAATAATTACTTGAAATTGTAAAAGACTATTCAGGCTTAAATAAGCGTCAGTTGGTGGATTATTTAGCGGATAATTCAATGAAATTATTTCTTTTATAGCGGCCTCTGAAAGTATTCAAATTATTATTGGATAATGGAATAGAATTTTTTTTTCTAATTGTTCTTCAAAATTCATAATATTTATACTTCATTAACCTCATAATTTTTATTTATAAATTCCATTTATTGTTTCATTCTTATAAAATATATATTAGAAGATAGGAATTATCAGAAGATGTCTGATAAGAAAGAATCGGAATAGAAATATGCAGAATTCTGGAAAAAGAATTACGGCATAAAAAGCGAATAACAAATACTTCAGTTTTCTAACATAAATAGAATGACCACTTATCTTGTTTTAATTGCGGTTCCATATACTGATTAATTCTAGAACTGTAAATCTTAACTTCAACAATCAGTTTATTATTGTGAATAGCGGTTTCTTAATTTCTGAGTGAAGTATTTTCATTGGCGGCGCCAAATAAGCGAAATGGCGCTATTTTTTTGTGCGTGGTATCGCGGCAAACGGTTGATATTTCTGTTGCGATAATCAACATTTTTTTTTTTTTTTTTTTTTTTTGCCATCAGTTGATAGCATCTCTTAAGCGTTAGCCCGATCATCATTTAAAAAAAATATTTTTTCCGGGTTTTGTTGTCTTGAAAAGCCCACTTCGCCAAAATTGAGATATTTATTCTCCGAAATGGACGACTCGAAAATCAATCAATGAGCTGTTTTATAAAATCGATTCTGAAACTGGAATGAAAGACCTGAATAATTTTTTTAAGGTTTCATGTAATGAATTGATGTAATGTATTCTATATGTTATTTTTTATAAGTAAGTTAGTGTGCATTAATTTATTATTTAATTTTATTTTCCGAAAACGCAATCGTGATACTTCAGTATTTAGATAAAGTGAAAGCAAATGCTGATTTTTTAAGATGAAATTTCACCAAAATTTGCAACGCGTATCAACGTACTAACAGATAATAAACGATTTTTGTTTTGCATGTTTTTATTTTTATTTATTTGGAAATATCTATTGAATGACCGGTTCGCCAGTCTTAATGCTCTTTAAAATTTCCAGTTAAGTATTTTATGTAACTTCATTGTTAATTAAATACTTTATGTACTTTGCCTTTTAATAGCTACTTCATCATAATATTTTAAGGTTCGAATTTTGATAGTCATATAATTCACTCATACAGTTATAAAGGCCTTAAGCCGATAAGTATTTCTAATTATCTGTCAGCTCCCACAACATTTAAAAAAAGTTGAAATTGATATATTATTGAAACCAAGCATTTAAAAAAAAATTTAAGTACTGAAAGGAGAATCGTTATGTGTACTACAGAATAATTTCAATAATTTATGCTAATATTTCAAAAAATATTCAACAAAAATTTCTTAGATTCATCGTAAAATTTAGTTTTACTTACAAAAGGATTCAAAAGACGCGAAGAACAACTAGAATAACAATATCTTATTTTGTTTCGGTCTATAAACATAATTAAAAAAAGTTATTAAGTTTGAATTTTATACATCTCGTAGTTTATTTCATATTCTACGAAATATTCTTGACACTTCAACTTTCTAATAAATAAATGAAGGTTTCTGTCTTCTGCTATCAAATTTGATCGACTTATGAAGTTTTGAATAAAATAGTTTATAAGAATCTTCATTTTCATTCTTAGGCCAGTCAGTCTTGAGAAATCGTGGGCGCTGATTGGGATATCATCTTTGGAATGTTCGATGAAGTGGTTTAAAATTACCCATTCTTATTGAATACTGATCAAATATTCATAAATCAGCCAGTTTTTGAGACTGAGTTGATTGAAGTTTATCACTTTTTGTTTAAAATATTAGTGTCTGAAAAATATATTGTTAAATGTGATTCACAGAGCAGAGGATGTAAATAAAATCTAAACATTCTTCATTTATTAAAGCATTTACAAACTCATATTACATATTGTGTAATTATTTACTTTATTTAGGCACTCTTTATAGATATCTTTCTATTATTAAAGCTTTACAAATTAGCCGTTGGGCCTTGAATTGAAAATATATATATTAAATCATATTTATCTTAATTAAACCTGATTTATTTAATTAATAATATTGTAAAAGACATAAAACTTTTATTTTCATTTTCTGTTCAGGAAAAACATATTTAATATTCATTTCATACAGACAAGTGCTGAAAATTACATATTTATATGTTTAATTTGTAATAATAGTTTTATTAATTTTTTTAATTTGAGTTTTTGGCAATCTGATGGCAACGTATTGATAAAAGATAAATTTTTTTCCTTTCACTTGAAACATGCGCGTGCAGCTTAAATTTTATTTTTTTAAAATTCATGAAAAATAGAAATTTAATTTGTTGACTGAAATATGATTATCACTAAAAATATAATTTTTTTCATCTTCAACATGATGTAACAATCAATTTTGTTCTGTAATATTTTCGGAAATTATAACGGAAAACACCAAAATTTCGCTTAATTTTACTTAATTCAAATTCTAATTAAATATTCGAAAAAATCGCTCCAAAGTGTACATTCACAATTCCCAAGATATACGTATCCCATATTTGTAACCGTAGGTGCAAGGTCTGGCCTGTAGAGCACAAACACAAGCACACATTGAGCTTTATTATAAGTATACATAATGATTAGATATATAAGTTGATTCTAAATTTTTTTTATTTTCTTTCTTATTGCAAAACTTGTATGATTAAAACTTGGCAGCTTGAGGCTTAGTATTCTGTCCATCCATCATTACAAAATAATGCAATTCATGTCTGATATAAAATTTTCTAAATTCTTCAACAATAATCTTGCTATAAAGAACTAGAGAAAATAAAAAGAAATTATTTGTTTAGAGTTACAATAAAGATTACCATTATATTCAGTAGAATACATTATTCTTCCTGTCTTTTATTAAGTAACTTAGGAAATCTTTATTGTCATTTCTTTTCTACGTAAAACAACAATTTGTGGAAAATAATGTACTAAAAATTAAAAATATAAAATATGAGGGAAAAATATCTAAAAAGATTACAAAAATTAATTTAAAAAGACTAAATTTAATCAACAGATTTCATGAATAGCGCATGTCAACTAGGCGAAGTACCGCTGCGCTTAGGGTTACTGAACTGAACGTTTCATAAAACCAAATAAATAAAGCGCCAAAAAGCTCAAGGCCGTCATCCCATTCCGTAATGCTGCTCTCTCCTTTGGATCGGACTTGTCTCATTTGCCATTTCAAGGGTAGAAATGCGGCGCTATTCTGTCACTACGCCATCTAGTCGATATCCCTAACTTATCCCTACCATAGGGATATTTCCTTTATCGCCGCCTGGTGGCGTTAAAAGATGTAGCTGTAGTGTTTTATCTGGTTTATCACGTGATCGAAACCTCGAACTGCATGCACTGCACTTTTATTTCATCGTCCAATTTAGAAACCATAGTGATCTAATTTGTCATGCGATTAATTTTTTAATATATTTTTAAGTGCAGATAAAACAATATATCGAAGTTAAACTTCGAAACGCACATATTTCTGCTATTAACATAAAATTTTAATTCTGACATCGGATGGAGTAGAAGTTTAGAAACAGAAGTCCCGAATTCATTTCTAATAGTAGAAAATAATTACAAAAACCACATCTCGTAATATACTTGTAATTTTATGAAATTATCCAAATTTCTTATTTCTGTAATTTTAATTCAAATGATACATATACATATTTTTAAGTATTACCCAAATATCGCTTATTTATATTAATGTGAATTGCATTGGTGATTACAATATTTCATAAAATCAGAAGAATATTGAACTTTTTTTTATCAGTATTTAATAATAATAAAATAATGATTCAGTATGTTTTTCTTTTTCAATCTGATGCACATTTGCACCAAAATTATATGCGAAAGATAAGAACACATTTTAAGCTTAGAATTAGTGGTTTAATTTTGCAAGTTGGTATAATCCGTTAATAATCCGATAATTATTTCTGTAAAAGTTGTACTTAATTAAAAAGTGACAGTGTGGTTCATGATTTAATGAGATTCTATTGATTAATAAATTGTGAGATTGCATTTAAATATATATTACTTTTTTGTTAAATTTGAGAAAATTTATTTCCAAAAGTACTGTTTAGATTTATTATCATTATTTCTTATTTATATTCTATTATTTTTAAAAATAACCGCCTTTAGTGACCGAAAATAATAGCTATTTTTGGGCATTGTTTTTTGCAGTAACGTAATTTCTCGTTTTATCCTGATATTACTGTTGGAGTAATTAGAAGAATCTTTCTTCTTTAGCTATGAACAAAGGAAGGAATTCACGCTACTAAACATTTGATATATAAACGGAAATGGTATGAATTTCATTACAACAATAAATTCTATTGTTGAAAATTTTGTAAATTACTTTTTAAGAATTGTCAAAATCCAGAAAAAAAATTACACTGCAATTAAATTGATATCATTAAAAAAGCCAACTTTGTAAATTTTAAAATGGCGTGGAAACCAAATTTGTACTGTAATATTACATTTTAAAATCAATTAACACTTTAATTTAAGTTTCAAAAAATTACAATTAAGATGCACATTCTCATTTTCGAAAGTATACTATATGCGCCGTAGGCTTTTTGTTGAAAATTTGTTAGGAATCTACAAGCTTGATGTGAAGATCACATACCAGATTTCATCTGTCTAGCTCGAAGTATTTTTGGGAAATCGTGTTCACAGTCAGACATAATACAGAAAAAGTGTTTTAGGGATTGGAGTTTCACCAAAATATCGAGTTCGAATTTTTCAGTCGATTACCATATTTTTTGATTGTTCATTTGATTACTATATTTTCCCTTTATGTACTTCTTATAAGTAAAAAGTTAACGGAGAAAAATCACGCCAAAAGAATGTGAATAAAGATATTCATTATTCCTCTGTTTTAAAAGTTGTAATTTAAAATTGACCTAATGCCTGCTTTATTTAATGATTCACATTACATGATAGTCTGATTCTTTAGATATTAAAATAATTACCCGCCTCTGACGGCCAACTTGCTTACCAGGAATAATATGTTTCAAATCAGTCTACTCACTTTTAATGTTCTTGGTACTTAAAATGTCCTTAAAAGAACAAGAATATTAACTTGTGAAGACCATAAAGAACATGTTCTTGCCCTTTAAGTTCCTTAATTTAAGAAGAAATTGTGATTGGCATTCAGATGTACAATTTTAGGGATATCATATGTTATGATTCTTTAATCAGGTTTCTGTTAAATTTAAGTCCTTTGAAAATGTAATGTAAATGAAGTGGACGAGTTGAATATAAAAGCAAAGTTTAGTTCTGCATATTACCAGCATTGAAACAATCGCAAAACATATTATAAAATTATATAAATTGGATGTGTTTTGAAATTTATTGAATATCTGTCATGGGTTTTATTTGTGGTTACAAAAAAACAAACAAACGAAAAAATAGTTAACTACAGCTACTGTTTATTTTCAAATAACGGAAAACTCCCGCGCTTTTCCACATGCGTCAGTAGACGTTAATATCATTAAAAGCGGAGTGAAACGAAAGATGTCGATGTTTTAATTTTATTTAACAATTCAAGCAACCCTATTTATCAGTGGAGTTATGTGAATTAGCCACCACTTTTAATTCACAAAATTGAATTAGCTAGATTTTTAATACATATTCAATTTTTGAATTAAAATAAATTAATGTTCCAAATAATAAGCGAAAAAAATAAACCGAAAGAAAAAAAAAGCATTGATCTTACTCATTGCCTTTTACCTTTCTATGGGATTAAAGTCAAAAGTTTTATCTCTGGCTTTTGGAATAAACAGTAGTACTCCAAGCATCAAATAGCCAAAACGCCGAAGAAAGGGAAAACTTAAAATGATAGAACAAATATGATCCAAAAATGTGCAAACTATGAACCTTTTTTCTATTTTACTGTTTATGGCTGATGAAATAAAAAATTTCGGAGTTTCTAACGAAATTTCACTAAAAATTTGTTTTTAAAAAAGAACAATTTAATTAAACAAATGCTTGAAATGTCATCAATTTCATGTCATATATTTAATATTATAAAAGGGACGTTAATGGTTGATTAATAAACAATTTAACTTATTTGAATTCATTGTAGCTGTGAAAAGCACTGTTACATCTTAAAATTAATATTTATTTTAAAAATTTCTAAAATTATCTAAAAATTTCACTAAATCTAGATTAGTCTTTTAGGAGTGGTAGTTTTCTAAAGTCTTTAGAATGTACAAAACATTACTTTTGTGCGTTGTGCAACAATGTTGTAACATGTCGTAAATATTTAACTCGATTTAATTTTTATTTTACGTATGTGTTCAATTTACGATTGTGCAATATTATTTTCCGTGTCTGAATTTAAACCGTCCATCTATAACCTAGAAATTATTTGTTTTGTTTGATTTAGCACGTTCTGTGTGGCAACAATGTATTTATTTTTTGAATGTGTTTTTCCCTTGTTAATAAAAAGCTGTGATATGGAATCAAGATTTTTAATTGCAATTTAGAATACGGATTGATTTACATTTCGGAAATATATCACTCATCTGGGGATCTTTTGATCATTTGAGTAAACTATAATTGAAAAGGCGTCCGCAAAGATAATTTTTACTGCAGTTGTTTACAAATGTATTGAGAAGTTATCATGGAAAACGGAAATTTTGCGAAAATAAATGGGAGTGCTCATTTTTTATCTCGAAAATGAGTCAGTGCGAAATTTGGTAATACATTCACAAACATACTAGTACACTCATTGGTTTTTAGAATAAACAGAGGGCGTTGGAATCGTTTATATTCAAACAAGGCTTAGCAGAATGACTGATTTTTCAGCTGTTTCAGTTTCTATTACCTTTATCAATTAATTAAAAAATGGAGCCATGTTTGCTTTACAGGACATTTTCTTCATGCATTTTACCTTTCTTAAGTCTTATCTCAAACTAGTCATGCTACTACTTGCCGATGCCTTTCTATTAGATCTTGATTTTCGAACTGATTTATCGTAGGATAGATTGTTAAATAAGATAATGTCGAAACTTGATAATACTTAATAACTACGTTTCATATTTCATTTTTTAATGTTATATTGGTTATTATGTGCATTCCTTAATTGATATGCCAACTCAGTTTCGCAATATTCATGAAATTTGAATATTGTAAGTGAACTAAAATTTATGCCTATCTACATGCGCACATATTCAATTTTACCACCATAATCTATTATTTACTCTGTCTTTTTAACCTACTCATGTATTCATATTTATAAACAAACGATAACCTGAAATTCCTGTGGGAAAAAAAAAAAAAACAATTATTATGTACATCTTTCTGCTCTAATTCCAGTCAGTCGTGTATTTTCCGTGTCAGCAAATACATGTCAGTCACAAGAATTTCTCCGAAACGATGAACGGTTATTACACGAAACAGAGATGTCGTCTGAGGCCCATTTCTCGATCGGCTTTATTACTTTCATTTTCCAAAAGTATTTATATCAAAAATATTTAATTAAATTAGGGAAGTATTATGCCCAGTGTACGGCCACCTATGTATATATTTAGCCACTGAACTAGTTTTAATTTATTTTTGTGTAGCAACAGTGTATATAATAAACATATATAAGTTCGTAAACATATATAAGTAAGTAAGTAAACGTATATAAGTTCATTTTTATAAAAAATTAAATTTGTTTAAAATAAAGAAATGAATAGACAAAATAGAAACATTTACTGTCGTACCTAACATATGGTGACCGCAGGAAGTGATTAAAATTTATAAAAGGTCTGTATTTAAACTGTAAAACTATCAATACTGTAAAAATACTTTATTAAATATTAAATAGTTTTTTTTTTTTTTTTTTTTTTTTTTTTTTTACGATGGAACATTTTATCAAGAACAGATCTCCATTACGGTCATATTTTATTAAAACATATGAAGTTTTAAAGTATCTATTTGAGGATGAAAATACCGAAATAAATGGAATTAAGATTAAATTAGCTACTTGAAAACGCATTAGTGCTGATTTAATCCCTATTGATAATGAAATTTTTGAAATTGCATTAAGTGTTGATGATAATGGTGAAAACTATTCCAACGAATTTGCAGCTATAGAAGAATATAAAGTCAAATATGACGAAGCCCTAGTTTGCGTCAATTCTTTTATAGAAAGTAAATCTCAGTCAAGCATAAATATATTAAGTAATAAAAAATCTAAAATAAAACTTCCCGAAATCGAGTTAGTGAAATTTAGCGGTGAAGTTAAAAAATGATTGTGTTTTTGGAGTCAGTTTAAACGAATTCATAAACATAAACAGATGGAATTAGAAGAAAAATTTCAATATTTAATAAAGTGTCGCCTGGCATAAGAGCGAAAGAGATTATCGATAGTTGTCCATGTACAATAGAGAATTATTCAAAAGCGATATCAAGCTTCAAAGCAAGATTTGGTCGTGAGGAACTGCTAGTGGAATATTATGTTCGTGAACTATACTTCAGAACTTTTCAAAATGCTACGAAATTGAAATGAAGCGTCACTCAATTATATGATAAATTTGAATCCCACTCATATCATTAGAGTCTATAAGAATGACTTCCGATAAATTTTCTGGGATGCTCTTCCCACTTGTAGGATCATGTAGTCCAGAAAACATTTTAAGAGTTTGGCTGAGGAGAGAGGTAAATGAAGAAAATTCTGTAGTGCAAGACTGACCCAACTTTTAAACTTTTTATGAGCTGAGGTGGAAGGAGAAGAATGGATAACTCTTACAAAGACAGGTATGAAAAAATGCGATTCCTTCGAAAAAACAATTCATCAAAATAAGAAAAATATTATTGTACCTACTGCGAACAACTTGTTTTCTGGTGAAAAAGAGAGTAACAGCAATAATATAATAAAATGTATATTTTGTGAAAAATCTCATCAAAGTAAAGATTGCTACAAAGCACAAAAGTCAGGATAAAAAATGAAAATTATGAAACAGAGAAATTGTTTTTTTACGTGTTTGAAAACAAACCAACGAGCTAAAAATAGTAAAAATAAAGTTCAATGCATGTTTTATGGTAGGAAACATTAAATTGTTTATTGTCCAGAATTTAAACAAAAATTGAAAATTACTGTCGAATGCAAACAAGAAAATTGCGAAAGCAGCTCTCTTTCATCAACAGGTACTTCAGGAAGGGCTTTGCTTCAAACTTTATTGGTTGCAATTAAACATGAAGGACAGACATCTTCTACGAGCTTTGATCGATACTGGTCTGAATACTTCTATGTTTTAAAATCAACAGTAGAATTTTTAGGACTGAAATCAGAAGCTCATAGAAAATTGACACACGTTGTTTTTGGAGGAAGAACATCTGATATGAATCATAAATGTTATAAAATCAATGTTGAGAATCTACATACCGGTTATAGCTGCACAATTTCTGTTTTAGATTAGCCTATAATTTGTGGATCTATACCTAGTCTACAGAAAGGACCTTGGATGTCAAAATTAGCTATAAAGGGAATTCATATCACATATGTTGATTGTGACAATCCGCAGATTGATATTTTGATAGCTCAGACTTTGCCGGAAATATTTATACTGGAAAAATATAAAAATTAAGAAAAGGCATTTTTGCTATGGAGACATTGCTCGGATGGGTTTTGATGGGAAAATCAAAAACACCTGCAGATAAAGATTGCTGATGTAGTTACCTCCCCCCTGATACACATTAAAGAAATCAGAAATTTATGGGAATTAGAAGCCAATAGCATTAGAGATCCCTTTAAATGTAAATCTAAAAATGAAATTGATAAGGTCGTAAACGATCATTTTATTGTAAAATTAAGAAAAGATCACGAAAGATGATATGAAGTGAAATTGTCATGGGTACATGAAAAAATTCTTCTTGAGTATAGAGATATAGTTGACAGAAGACTGGAAAGAACAACAACTAAGTTAAAATTGGAAAGAAATTATGATGCATATAATATGGTGTTTGAAGAGTAGTTAAAAGAAGTGGTCGAAATATAAAGTTACCATCTAGATTCGGGGACTTAGGAAATTGTTGTTAATTAGGAAATTGTTTTGATAAAATTTGTATTATCAAAAGGTGGGAGTATGTCAAGTACAGCCACCCATGTATATATTTAGCCACTGAACTAGTTTTAATTTAGTTTTGTGTGGCAACAGTGTATATAATTTAAGTTCGTTTTTATAAAAAAAATTAAATTTGTTTAGAATAAAGCAATGAATGGACAAAATGGAAACATTTACTGGCGTATCTAACACCCAGTTTAATAAAAATACTTATTTAAGTGAATTTCAAAAATGGTGATACAAATATTTGTATTTCCGGCTGGGCAATGGAAATCACGATAGAATGTAATAAAAGATATATTTCATTTCCGATGGAGAAAAAATGAATAGGAAGGATTTCCTGAATCATGACAGATGGAAAAATTGTATGGAATCAAATCTTGAAATATATTATAGCAGGAACTGTGTAAAATTATTTCTTATAAATAAATAAATAATTAATTTTAATTTTACTGATGAACCTTGATTATTATTGGGTGGTATGTTATATTAGAATCAGGAATCAGAACGTTATTGTTCTCCTGATTCATTCAAAATCTTGAATAACCAATTCAGAGTTAGAATTTAAGTATCGCTTTTGATTTTGAGTGGGTGAAAGAACAAATGATAATAATAGAAATAATTTTTGCTGTTGACTGTTCTTGACGAGAAATATATTTATTAAACAAGAACCCTTCAGTGAAAACTAAGTAAAGATTTTTAATTAGTGAAAAAATCGATTGGGCCAAATTACCATAAAAAAGTGTTCTTTTTGTTATTCTGGGAAGGAAGAAATTAAATGGTAAAGTGATGAAATTAACAAACAATCTATATAAACAAAATTAAATTTTCTGCTTTTTTCTGTTCTCTATAGGAATTTAATCTACTAGACAGATTTTCTTTGAAATCTTTTTCACAACTACTGTTGAACTTAAGGAATGTTCCAGAAACCTTTCTATTATGTTTACTTAAATATTTAATTTATTATTAATTAAAGATTGTTTCCTTTATGCATATACATATTTTTGAAAATTCACTACATAGTAACGCCAAAGATTCATTTATTAAACGAAACTCAGAACAGCCAACATTTTGGAAAGAGAAACATTTAAATAAGATTTATATTAATTATTGATGTTGAAAAAGACATCTTTGACTTTGAAATTATTTTGAGGTTTCCTGTTTCTTAAAAATAGATTTAAAATCTCGCTGCTTTGAAACCTGCTTTTGACGGTTGATGGAGATAAGAATTTATCTTTAAAAATGGCACCTTTATGTTTCATGTTGTAAACAGATCTTGCATTTCTCGCTTGTTTAAAACTAAATTTTGTATCTGTCTTTAAAAATATTGAAAAAATTAGCATTGAGTATTTTTAAAAATCGTTTTGGATTGTCTAATTTTTTGAAGAAAACCACGAAATGGGGAATACTTTCTAGCACTTTGCTGTTTGAATTACGACCACGCCTTTTATGCTGATTTATACACTTTACATTTATTTTAACAATCCTTGAAATTTGTTCTATGGATTGATAAATATTTTCTGGACACTGTTGGGTTGAATAGTCTGAAAATTTTGGAATATTTTGATTATACTTTAAAAATTTAAGTTTAATTTAAGTGTTAAAGTTTTTTACTTAATGTTAAAAGCCATTTTGACCAAATATGTGTTAAAAATTTCATTACTTTGGAAACATTTTAAAAATAGGATAAAATGAATAAACTTTATTGTTTGAAAGGGAATATTATGTTAGTTAATTTTAGGCAAATCCGAAAGATAGGCAAACCTATCTTTGATTTGATTCGTTCTTCAATTCTGCATCTTTGAATTCTTGAATTCTGTCTTGTTTCTTATGGAATAGAAAATTCCTAGAATTGTTCCTTTTTTCTAATTTTTTTAAACGTAAATTTTTATCCTTTACTAAGATTTTTCGCATGCCAAATGTACCAAATGTTTCTTTATTTACTGTTGGGCTATAATAATGATACTAAGAAAAACCACTGGGCCGAAACGATGTAATACCAGTTTCTTAAAATGATCTTCTAATTGCCAATATTAGTTTCACAAAGTAATTAGTTTGGGAAACTAATAGTGACAATTAAATTAGTTCGCAAAGTAAATTTTTTCTTAAAGTTTTACTTATAAACTGCGAACATGTTTATATTAAGTTAGTAACTATGTGCAAGAATCTACATTTTAAATAAATATGGAGATGTTTGCCATTCCTTGCTACGAAAATTTCATAATATGAAATTCTAAAGAATACACTATTGCGGTTCTGACTATTACTTTTTTAGCTGATTTGACGCTTTACTTTTTCTAATAGTCTTATTTCACTTTAATTCCAGAATAAGTTTCTTTATATTGATTTTTATCTTAAAAATGATCAACGCAAAATTGCATCTAACATTTATTATATCATTGGTCTTTCACGTTCTGAATCGGAGGATTTAAAGATTCTTTTCAAACTACAATTGGATTAAATTTCGTTTGCTCTTCAATACTTCTTTACAATTACTTTTTAAAATCCTTTATTCAAGACATTTATGAAAACGTCAATGAAAATTTTCAATTTCGTTATATGATCTAAAGCTTACTGAAATAATGAATGGTCAACTTCTCAAGATGGTGGAAAGTCTGGAGCTATGGTTATCTGTGACTGCTGTTCTTTATGTGATGATGGGGATATCATGCCACAGACACCTAGTGTCAGAAAGTAAAACTATATTTCAAAACATGGTACTTTGTGATCTTCATTAGGACAAATAAATAAAACAACTGCTTCTGTTTTTTGTTCTTCAAATATATCTTTACACTCCTAATGCTTTTGTAAGACATTTTAAGTGTTTTCGCGTAGGGCGTTGGGATGTCTAGCATTTTAAAAATAAAGTCATTAACAACAAGGAAATTTTTCATATGTTTCTGACTTCATATTTTATCTCCAAAACTGATTACTTTAAATCAGACGATTATTTTGACTGTTCTGTTTGAATTTATAGGTATTCTGCAATTTGGTTATCCTTGAATACGAGTAATTGAATTCTGCTTGTTGGTTCTTATTATTTTCAGTTGCATCATTGATGCTTGAAAAAGAGAAATTTATATACTGCTGTTTTGTTGTTGAATCTTTATTATGGAAAAATAAAAACCTTTGAAATTCCGTTGACTTATTGGAAGAGTGTTTGTGTGAAATTTATTTATTATTTATTCCTTTCAATATTTTGGTTAACAGATATGGATCGTAGGAGAAACTCAAAAAGAAGCAAAAACTTATATTTATCTACGACTAAGAGAAAGAAATCAGATCAAAACCTTTGTGACGGAAAGGAAAGGTGAGTTGAACTATATCATAATATTAATGCAAATCATGTTTATGGGCTTCCATTTAAAGTTGTCTGGATTTTTCATATCTTCAGATTCAATTTTACTGATATTATTTGAATATATAATATAGGAAACATAGTCTAAAATGTCATAATGACATCAAACTTAACGCATTCACTTATTTAACACTTATGATAGAAAAAATAAGTTTCCCTCATTCCACTCTTTTATGTCAATCCAAAGCAAATTCTATATTCGATTCTCCCAAAGATGCCAATATCACTACATGAAATGTTGTTTTATAGTTCTGTTTTGAACTATAAAAGCAAGTAAATCAAAATCCTACCTTTTGGTTTTACTTGTTGATTTTTCGATGATAAACATTTTAGAGTAATTTGAAAAATAGACATTGAATTGGGACCATCTTACTTTTGTTTTAAACAGTGGTTCTGGGTTTCTTTTTGTAGTGTTACCAAACATTAACTATGCTTTTACTGCAGTTTATTATATTAGAAATTGAAAATGCTTAACTTAATTGAAAAGACTCAAGCAGTATACCCATAATTGTTATTTGATATTGTTTTATTACAAGCACTCAAGTGGACAGCGAACTGGAGCTCTAACAGTGAAGCTTAATATTTTATGAGCACAGATAATCACACTGTTTTATTTTTCTGTATTACTCTATTATATTTAATTATTTTCATTTAAATGAAGTTCAGAGAAACTATTACATTCGCCAAGAAATTGTTCGAGATTTTGAAAAACCTTCGCATTTCTGATTTCCTCGACTTCAAAAAGTGCACATTTTTGGCATGATGTTTGTCTGCCCGTTCGTTTGTCTAACTACTTTGTGACAGACATATGAAATTTGGTATTTGGACTTCAGATTACATTTGTAGATTTCTATTAATTTCGAACGAAATTCGTTCTTAAAAAGTCTGCATATCTTGCTGTTCGAGTACAAGTGGTTTCAGAAACTACAAACGTAAAGAACTAGGCATAATAGTCAGCCTGACTGAGGCAGGAGCTTACGGGACAATTGTCCTTGACCCCAACATCAGAGGGAACCGCGAAATCGAATAGAAAGTTTATTTTATTACTTAGTTTATGAGATTTAAGCGTTTCTCTTATTGACTGATGCTTAAGATAGTTATAGAAAGCATTCTAACATAAATCTTGGTGTAGTATTTTGTCAGATTGCATTTTAAATTCAATGGTTAAGTGTGATGCTTCGAGTTAAGACTAAGAGTGTTTTTAGTTTTAAATTTAAATAGCATTTTGAATTAATTAACGAAATATACTACATACAAGTTCTCTGCACGGTTCTTCATTACTGAAGTAGTGAAGCAGAGGGCCCAAAGAAGTCTTTTCTCCGAGGTCACAATTAGGCCTAAGTAAGGTTTTGACAATAGTGTCGTTTTTTTTAAATACAGGTTTAATATATAAAATTTTTATTCTCCTAAATTTTGAATTAAATCTGTCAAAGAATCTGTCGGTTTGCACTTTCGATTACACATAAACTGTTTGCCAGTGAATTCTAAAACCCTCCGCGTTTTTGCGTACTTTAAGAGGGGTGGCAGGAAAGAAGGAAGTGAAGTTTACGTTTAACAATAAAGTAAATTCTGTTAACGGCACATTCTTCCGTGTGCCACCCCTTAGTGAAATAGAACCATCGAAAAGTGGACGCCTCAGAATAATGAAACAATAAAATTCAGTATGATTAGAACTGCAGTTCTTTATCAAATATTGGTCTCAATCGAACTAATAAAATGAATTGGAAAATAAATATTCGCACGATCGACTCAAAATTGATAGATTCACATCAAACATGCATATTTCGCAGTTTGCGATTGCTCTGTAATTCTATAAAGCTATTCGATAAAGTAAAATTCGATAAAGCTTTGGAGGCTTTATCAAATATCTAGAATTTTAAGCGGGGTTAGGAGCATAAACCCTCAATTGGAAAGGCTATATGCTAAAAAATTTCTGGACTCCCCTCTTGCTGATTTTGAAACATATCGTACGATAAGTATTTTTTGACTGTAATTTCACTGTCACGTTTATCTGCTTCCATACAGCTGAAGGGGTCTGTTTAAAATTCTGAATCATTGATTATTATTTTTTTTTTGCCAGTTATATCCTAAATTAAGAAAACTTCTCATGCCGAAATTATAAAATTTTTTATCTTTTAATTGGAGACTCGTTTTTACAATGTCGATTTATAAAAGAAGCCGTTTTATTTTATTGCCATTATTTGTAATGACAATCCTTTGGAATCAATTAAATTGTAGTCTAACAATTTAAATTCAATACTTTTTTTAATTTTTACTGGTTAAGCCTAATTTGCAATGAATGAATTTTAATATTTTTAGGTACATCTGCGCTTCAAAAATAAATAAATAAATGAACACCATATCTATATCTCTAGAATTATTTGAAACACTATGCTTATTTCCATAAAGTATTCTTCATAAATTATTAATAACTCTACAAAACAAGCTCTTAATTTAAGCAATTACTAATGAATTATAAAAATAATGGATTTCGAAATACAAGGATCGCAAGTTTTAATTGTCAATACCTGTTATCGTATGATGATATGTGGGCCTGTCTGTGTTAAAATTGTTCCCAAGTAAAAGCTAATGAATCAGATGTAGCGTTTGTTATTTGATCGCGGTGTAAATAACCTTCATTAAGTTTCAAAACACTTCGCCAGTCTTGGATGATGAAAGAAAAAAGCGTCTTACTAAGCATTTTTTGCTTCACTTAACATTTATGAAAATTAACCCATTTGCATCATTAGCGTATATATACGCTACATCATATTATATACTATATACCTATATGCATCCCACATTTCAAATATTACCACATTGAACAAAATTACTAATAAAAATAATGCTCAAAAAGGATTTTTTTTTCTACTTTTATACAATTTTACCTATATATGAAATAAAAACTTTTCCGTTATTTGGGCCTTTTTTTTTCTTTCTTATTTTCATATGATGCATATGCTTTAATAGCGCACAAAATGAGGCGCAATTTTTTCACCTTTTTTGTTGTTTTTAATCGTAGTTTTAAACAGTAAAGTGTTGTGCATTGTAACTCTCTCTTTCTCCCTCTCTCACACTATATATATTATATATATATATATATAATATATAATATTAGCTATTACCCGCGATTCTGTTTGCCTGAAAATTTTGAATTTTGATGTACGTAAAACTATCAAATATTGACAAATAAAAACAAATTAAACCTATCCTAAAACATGTAAAAATATAAGCATATACGACAAATATATAACATAAATATAATTTAATAACAAAAACACACAACTAACGTAAAAACTGTTTATTTACATTGTATAAAAATAAAACGAAACAGCAAATCAAGTCCGTATTTCTTTAAAATCAAGTCAAGTCCATTTTATTTATGGATCGAGATTGAGAGAGCTGAACAGTATTATACACATAATTTTTAAATTTTGAATTTAAATGATAACAGCTGTCAACAATCATGCGTGAACTTTCAACGTCAGTTGGCATAACGCATGTCTGACTTACATATGGCAGTTGGGTAAAGTAATGCAGATTAGGAATTTTTTTTCTGTTTTATTGTAATTTAAAAGTACTTCAAAATGAATCTGAAAGATCGATTTATTGATAACATTTGATTTTGAATATATTAAACACATAAAATAAACAGAATCGTTTGTAATAATCGGTCGAAGTTCTGTCCCCTAACCGGATTTCCGTTGGGGAAAAAAAGAAACAAAACAAACAAACAAAAAAAAACCCGGGATTTGGCCTCAACATTTGGGCGCGAAAGTTAGTTATTAGTTAATAAAAAATTAACCACTCAATTAACTGAATTAATTAAGTAGTCTTATGTTCTATTCCTGTCTATAATCTTTGAGCTAAATTTCATCCAATTCCATATATATATATATATATATATATATATATATAATATGTGTGTTTGTGTCCAAAATTTTTGTTTAAGATGCTATTTATATCTTTACTTTTTGTTGTTGTTTAGATTTAAATAATATTGGAGGAAAATTTCAAGTATATTTTCACCAGAATTGATAAGTTATTGTTATCCCTTTGTTCTCATTAGATATTTATCTGGGAAGATAGTTCTGTCTAAATATTTACTACTGAAGCATTCATCATTTATTTATTCTTAATATTCGTTCATCATATGTCAACCTGTCACTTGATATACATAATAATGCCTTGTATGAAAATGAGTATCGGCGGATTCTTGTACGATTCAGAGCACATGCATGCACATTTAACTTCTGAAACTGTATTATGACCATATGTTTACATTTTGTGCATATTTATTGATATAATAGTAATTGGTTATGTGATGCAAAAAAGGACAAAACTTGTTAGTCTTTGTTATTAGTTAAAACATTGACTAAAAATTCAGTTTTTTATACATTGCCATTTGGGTGTAAAATTTTCCAATTATTTAATGTACATATTCATTGACAAAATTTTAAAAATAAAGGAAAAGAAACGTGAAATAATTTATATAAGATTAACTTACTTTGTTATCGTTAAAAAAAATTGGCAATGCGATTTAGTTTGATTTTTTTTTTGTTTTGACCACAAATTAAAAAATTTAATAATTACAAATTTTCCAATAATTTATTGTACATATTCAGTGACAAATTTTTAAAAATAAAAAAAATATGCAAGATTAATTAAATATATTGTTAATATTCACAAATTGGCAATGTGATTTAAATTGAATACCTTGTATTTTTCAAGCAAGTTATTGCATATATTCACTGGCATAAATTTTTAAAAAAAGGAAAATAATTTATGTATGATGAAATAAATATATTGTAAATAATTCTTAAAAGTTGGATAATGCAATTTAGATATTAATTGTTCTAATGAACTGGAATTATTGAAATGTTAGAGAAAAATGATATTATTATACTATGGAAAATGACCATAAGAATTCGGATATTATAACTGTTATAAATATAAAGAAAAACTTAATTATATTTTTAAAAATAGAATAAGAATTGTTCTTCGATATAAACCTTGGAAATATAAAGCAAATCATAATATTATTCTGAACCGTACAAGAATTGTTCTTCACTATATCTGTTGGAAGAATAACGCAAAATTAAATTATTTCAAATTCGATAAAAATTGTTCTTTGGTTTACATACAGTAAATGTAAGTTCATTAATTTTTTAAAAACTATTCTTTCCTTTTCTTAGCATTTCCTAGAATTTTAGAAAGTTCTTTATTGTGCTTTCCCGTTTCCCTTTATTTTTCTGAATAAAAAGTTGTAGGGATAAATATTTTATTTCTTCCCTTTACCTTCTGAATAAAATGGGAATAGGGATAAATATTTTATTTGCATTTATAGTAGAATATTATCATAATGCTGGAAAGAAACCTATAAACTGTTGTAAATGAAACTTTTTATTAATTTTAATTTGCAATGAAAGAAAAAACAATGGAAGAGTGAATTCATGCTCATGTGATAACCCATTTTATATGTTATATATTTTGATTATAGCATTACATCACAGTATTGCGTAAGGCAGACTTCCCTTAAATAGTAAATATTATGGATACTTATCACGTAACTATGGAGTCACGTGCAACGACTACATTATTAAAAAACAGGTTTCGAACATGTTAAAATCAATACATTCATCTGTTTGCATAAATGGAAATTAAAAATATAACCTGCTTTAAACAAACTTGAAAATAATTAAGTAAAAAGAAATAGTGACTGATTTAAACAAATTCGTATTTAAATTTTTTCAGTCAAAGAATGTAAGAAATGTTATGCCCCCCCTCCGATTTTGATGAATTCAGACATGCTTAGTCATGAATGCTAAATGATTCGAGCCGATTTAATTTTTGAATCCACTGTGTTCTGCTGCAAAAAAAAAAAAAAAAAGAAAAGAAAAAAACATTACAAGAAAGTGAAAGATTAGATGCAATAGTTAATTTTTTCATATGACGGCACCATCATCCATTATTTTTGCTTTGCATTTTGATAATGAATATTTTATATTCTCTCGCATGTCAAAAATGTTCACGATATTCCATTTTCTTGTGAGGGTAATTTTATTGTATCGTATTATTGAAAAGAAACAGCGGGAAGGATGATCGTTTTCACGAAGTTCGAAAACGCTGCTTTTATCAGTAGTTTTAATGTTACTGTATACTTAAAAACGGAAAGGGGAAATAGATTTTATTCCGTCTGTTGTAAAATTTTATTGTTTATAAATAATATTGTGTCTATAAGTTTATCTTTACCACTGATTTATTGTCTCTTTGATTATTATGTATGCAGATACTTATATTAGTTACTGTTATTTGAGAAAATCAATAAATATGACAATGCATTACCATTGTATTGGAGTTTTTTTTTTATTTGCTGACTTCAGTGTTTTTAAAATTAACATTCGGCTTTATATGAGTACAAATAAACTTATTTTCTTTTTACACTTAGTTACAACCATTCAAATGATATATTTTCATTGCGTTCAAGATGAAATTTTACATCCAGATTTTATAGGATTTTAAAGTTATTTATATATTGAAATTGTGAATTACGCTTTTCCCCCCCTCCAAATAAGATTAAATGTTCTCATGTAGTGTAACCGGTTTATGAGCTAAGGTTTTAGTGTTCGATATCTATTGGGTTTGCTTTACGGTTGGGGAAAAATGTGACCAACTGCTGCTGCGTTGTTTAGGGGAAAACTGATGCCTGAGGGAAATTTGAGGTTGCGCATGCGTCTGTGCTGTTGGAAAGAGTGTACGGGTAGATACTCACGTGACTCGTTTCGCTTTTCAACTCCTAGCTGTCTGCGCGCGCGTCAATGGTGGCGTGGATTTCTTGGATTTATGATGAATTGTTTTTTTGATTTCAGTGAAATTTTCGTTCATTTTTGGTAAGTTGTGATGGTTGCATTCAATTTTTGCCATTATGAATTATTGTAATGGTTATGAATTAATTTCATTTTCTCGTTAAATATTTGAATACCTCTCACCAGGCGTCGCTGCTCATGGATCCAAAATGGCGATTAGAAAGAATTGTTGGCATTCCTTTTTTAACGTGAAATTGATCGTTTTGATAAAATTCGTTTATAGACAAACTTCTAGCGGAAACTTGGCCACATTTGCTACCATCGTACTTTGAATGATGATTTTATTTTTTTATGGTTATGCTAATTAATATAGTTAGCATTTATTGAATTTGTACCTTTTTCCTTATTTATTCCGTTAACAACTTACGGTAATCAACATTAATTTTTAAATGTTGTCAATTAATTATTAGTTAAAAAAGAGTTAAAAAAATTCGTTACTTACAGATTGAGTAGCAGTTTAAACTAATATATTGATATAACTTTAGTTATAAAACAAACCGGATGTTTAATGTTAGCATTCTATTCAGTAAATTGCCACACCACACTAACACAAATATATTTGCAATGTGGAATAATTATAGATTCAGTATGTTGAAGAGAGAAAAGGATCGAATTTGATTATATTCCATTTTAATATATACTTCCTACTTTTATCGTAGCTTTACATTTTAAAATATTAATTTCCAAATCGATATTCCACATTGTATTGTGTATCATTTAGAAGAAATAAATTGTTTGGAAGTTTATGGCACAGTTTTATTTGTTTCGAATAATAAAACTGTATTCTATACAAAATTTTGAGTTGTTCCATATTGAACGTAATAGCTAGCAACTAATTGTGCAATGACATGCATGATTTTTTAGCCCCTTCCCCCCCTTTTTTATCCAGTGTTTGGATTTCGCTCCCTAATGCGACGACATCAGTTTTTGCGATATCTGATTTTCGTAATCTCTTTATCTTGAAATATGTCAAGATGGTTTCTAGACCTAAATAATTGCTTGAATTATGGATATTGTTTATTCTTGAAATATAAGTTAAAAAAATTTTTTTTGACAGATTTTTTTAAATTATTTATTTGAGGGAAGTGTAATATTTTATTTGCTTTTTTGTCAGTCTTAGAATAATATGTTTTACAAATTTTTCGATGTGCCTAATTTTGTTGTTGTTCTGCTGTTGAATTATCAAAAAATAACATTACTAGAGGCAAAATAGTTTTTGTAATAAGTTTAAAATCCTATTTTTAAATTGTTATATATAAAAATATGTTTATTATTATTTGAGCCTTGTATGTTATGGATGTAATGCTTCCATTTTCACGAAACTTTAGAAATTGCATTTTATTTAATTTCTTTTCGAATAAAAAAAACATTGAATTGACATTTTGTTTTAGCTAATTGAATTTATTAAATTGAAATCGCTTTAGGTGAGAGTATACATAATGTGTGTTTAGTTAAGAGTTAATTTAAATAGCGGAAGTAAACAGACAGCGCTAGAGAAAAACATATAGACAGCAGTCCAGATCTCTTACCATGCTGCCCTTTTATTTATTCGCTTTTGTGGATTCCTCAAAGAAAAGATTACATTTCGGATAAATTTCATAACAAAAACATCGTAATGAGGGAAATTATGTTATTCAATCATTGTAAACATTCCTGACAACTATATGTTATTCTTCGTTTTACTTTTTTCTTTCGATGTGAAACGTAACTAAAAATAGTCATGATTGAAATGTGCCATCAAGTGGAAATTAAAATTAATCGAAATGAAGGATGATGCATATCCAGATATTTTATTTAATTATTGCTAAACACGAAAATATTTAAGATAAAGAGCAAGTATAGTATACATCAAAAACTTCTCCCTCGTCATCTGCCTATTAATAAGTCCTGTAAGAAATATATCGAATCTTTTGTGGTTTTTATTCAGTCTTTTGTGGTTTTTGTTCAGTCTTTTGTGGATTTCGTTATCGTAGTTTGTGGTTAATATTGTAGGATACGATTTTTTTATTGCAGTTTTTGGTTTTTCCTGTTGTTTAGTCATTTTAAATATTTTTTAAGTTGTAAGCGCCAGAAAATAATCAAAATTAAAATCTAATTTGCGACAATTGTACCCCCTTTCCTCTCCAGATAATCGATTTTTCATGCGCATAATATCCTGAAAATGGTGGGCCTTTCTTTGGGAATTTTATAAATTTTATGAAATACAGGTGATTCAGAATTACTTGTTATTTTTGTTTGTTACCTGAAATGAGTTATTTTTGACACTTGGTATTTTTAAAAATCATTATTATACATGTTTTCAATGAGTTTTAGAATACTGGGAACAAAAGAATTTTCCTGTAAGGAAGGAAATTTAAGTCTTATTATTGAATTCAAAATGATGTTCGTTGTTTTAAAGATTATTTATTTATTTTTTGAGAAATTAACGATCTGTGTTTATTGGTGATACTAGCTACCGTGTTATAAGTAAGAATTGATTGAAGATGTGTTGCACAATTTCCATAAATAATCGAGTTTACAATTATTCGAAAATTTACATATGAGTTTATTTCAATATGTGGAACAACCATTCTATAGTGACTAGGAATATTTCTCCAGCAAGATTTGTATAATTGAAATTCATTTTAAACCACAGGGAAAGATTTCCAACGAAGTAAGAAGCACTAAAAGTGTTGGAAGATATTAAGTATCAAAAAATTAACCATTCAGTTATCAGCCTTATTGTAAATACTTCAAACTAAGTGAATGTTTTTTTAATTGTGAGAAGTTTTAAGCATGCCTCTACAACGAATACTTCTTTAATGTGACCAGTATTTTTATATGTACTCGCTTCAAAAGAAGGAAGAAAAGCTAAAGGAATAATCCAAGGCTGGCACCCAAGCTAAAAATAAAACATGAACTTCTTTCAACCATTTCTTCCTTGTGACGTTTTGTTTGTCTGCTGCGCTGCGAACGAGCTCATTGGTTGAGGCGTGTCGCGTGACTGAAAGTTTTATCAACTGGTTGAAAACTGTTATGGCGGCGCTGGTTGGGATTAAAAATATCTGAATTTATTGATTTTGACCTTCCCAAATAATTATTTTAATTAGAGGAAGATGAACTCGACTAATTGGTATACCTTCTTAGAGTTTCTGAATTAATATATGTACCAGTATAGTTACATTATAATATTTGGGGTGCCACAATTTTTATATGAATAAATATAATGAAAATGAAATGACGTTTCCTTTATTATGTAATTTCATTTTTATTATTGAGAGCATATTTTAGCATTTTTACCGCAACCTTTTTCTTAAGTTGGTGTCTGTGGCGACGATCATACTGGCCATATATTATGATCAGTTGAAATTTTTGAACACCTTCCGGTGCATTAGATCTTTGCGGAAGTGAATTTTCTGCCGATCTATTAGTCTGTATGGCAGAATACATTTGCAACTTGAATTGAAATTAAAGAACTGGTGAACTGAAACTGGTTGCTATGAAACTAGAACGCCAATCACATTAATTTTCATCAATAATAATTTTAATATCTTATTACTAATTAATATATCATATTTATGTTTTAATTTAAAGCTCTTCATAATGTTAATGAGTATAATTAAATATTGAAATGTTTTATTTTTTAAAATTATATACACTTCGTTCGGGATACTTTATTTTAATCAGGAAATTCTTATTTATGGTATTTTTTATTTTTATTTATGATTTGAGAAACTCTTAACTTAAAACTATATCCACTGATTATAATGAACCATGGGCCGTGGTAGCCTTGTTGGTAGAGCATCAGTCTCGCAACCAAAAGGTGGCGAGTTCTGTCCTCGCTTCGGCCAAAGACCGCCGTGTTGGCTAATGACAGTTGGTGCACGTTAAATATGTCGTGACTGCAAAGTCCTCCAAGTTCCTATAACAAATTATACCTCTGAGTTTACTGAATCAGCGATGAGTAGGTCTCTGATTTGCATCTAAATTCAGACTTGTGGATGGATGAATGAGTGCATGAATGAGTTCGCCCCCCCCCCCCCCCCGCAAAAGGGCTGTGTCGTGTTTGTTCAAGCAAAGTCGTACTTTTACCTTAACGGTGCTTTTAACAACGAAAAGCGTGCAACTGTGCCTTAATTCGAAAGAGCTCCGCTCATTCGGGCTTGGTATGACCAAGTGGCATCAGACCCACCACCCATTATAATGAACCATATGTTATTAAGTCTTATAATTTGTTGAATTTTCCTTTTATCATTTGTGTATTGGCAGTGTAGATTTGAGTATTTTATTGTCATTCGTTGTTCTAAAATGATGCAATTCGTTCAGCATGTAGGAGAAATTAACCAATAAATTCTTTTGACTCTATTTCTCGAATAAGCGATATTGATCGCAATGGCCAGCCAGCTGCATGCATTGATGGGAGTGATATGAAAGTAGCAGGGCTAAAAGATCTTCTAATACTAATACTTTTTGACTAATTTTTGTTTTGCCATGT
The DNA here is from genome assembly GCA_026543055.1 of Argiope trifasciata. NCBI lineage: Eukaryota > Metazoa > Arthropoda > Arachnida > Araneae > Araneidae > Argiope > Argiope trifasciata. The sequence continues at coordinate 1,260,524 of JAPMOQ010029938.1, forward strand.
GTTTATTTTGTTGTCGGCATCTTTTCATTCGAATAAATCAAGGCTTATTATATATGTTAACATCTCAATGGATGGTATTATTTGCTGATATCTATCATAGCATATTCAAACTACATTAATATCTGATACCTAACATTATTGTATATAATGTAAACTGAGAAGGAAGGAAACTTTGTATAAAATGTAAACTAAAAGGGAAGGAAACTTTGTATATGATGTAAACTTAAAGGGAAGGAAACTTTGTATATAATGTAAACTAAAAGAGAATGAAACTTTGTATGTAATGTAAACTAAAAGGGAAGGAAACTGTGTATATAATGTAAACTGAGAAGGAAGGAAACTTTGTATATAATGTAAACTAAAAGGGAAGGAAACTTTGTATGTAATGTAAACTAAAAGGGAAGGAAACTGTGTATATAATGTAAACTGAGAAGGAAGGAAACTTTGTACATAATGTAAACTAAAAGGGTAGGAAACTTTGTACATAATGTAAAATAAAAGAGTAGGAAACTGTATATAATGTAAACTAAAAGAGAGGGAAACTTAGGGGAACAATCTCCCATGCGCCATAAATCAAAATTTCATATTATGCTATTGAGAGCTGCGTTTCAAGAATTAAGACCTAATATTCTATACATTGTTTAAAACTTTTGTGTCCACTGAATTAATTGTTAAATAATCTCCTATTCTCAACTAATAAAGCGGAAGGAAATCGGATATGCAGAAGTTTGGCTCGAGTTTAATGATTCTTTACTAAGTGATTACAAAAATATTGACTTTCAAATATACTTAAACTGCGCGGCGTATTTACGTCTTAAAGTAATGTAAAGAATTCAACATGTAATTCGAATCTTGATCGATTGATTCTGAAAACTGTAGCAATTTACAAATCTGATGCCAAAACCACTTATCAATTTTTGAATGAGATTTTAAGGTCATACAGCATTTACATACGCACGAATAAACTCAGTTTTGGGGAAGAGTTGATTTGATTGTAGATTTAATGAAACCAGCCAAATTTTGTCCGTAATTGATTAAAGCTATTATTTTTAAGTTTGGAACGATTTGGTATTCTTAGCCGAAAAAGGTCATTAAACTTTTTGCCAAATGTCACGTACTATCTTTAACAAGGACAATTTCCAGACTTTAAACATTTGATTTGTAAATAAGTTCTGAAAATTTGAAAACTGTAATGTCATCAAAAATACGTACTTAGGCGTGCAGAAATTCGAAACTCTTGCGCATAGTGATTAAAAATTTGATTACAGAATTCCACCTTTATAAATTTGAAAGAAATCAAATTAATCAAAAAGCTTGCAATTAATTTGCACTGTAGTTCAATTGTTGCAACACGATCCATCATGAATTACAATGAGCGAATTAATTTTAAAACGATTTATTCGAATTGTTCATGAAAAGTATTTTCACTTCCGGCTAGAAATAAAATCGAGAATGTCATTTATCTATCTGTTCTATATCATAGATTTCACCGTGACTTCGCATCTTAAGGTGTACATTTGGATTCCAAAAATGAATTGGCGTTGCATGTATGACCTGTATCGCCCATCTGTCTTGTAGGAACTTTTATGGATGAAGAGAAACAATCGATAAAGACAATTAGCCGCATTCCATGAAAGGTCAAATACGGGGGAATGAAATTTCACCAGAAAATATTGCGCAATCTTAAACTAGTTTTCTCCCTCCTGAAAACAGTGCGAAAAGAACAGGTTGATTTAACTCGTATTTCAACTTTGAAAAAGTTTGAAACCTATTTTCCAATTTATTAGCTTGGTAATCTATATTGGTCATTAATGTGTAGAAAAGGGAATGTTGCACTCAATATGAATGCTAGAATTTTATGTCATTGTCTTTTTGGAAATAGAACTTTTGAGAAGCCATGAATACGAAATACCCGTAGAAAATTTTAGAATAAAATCCAAATGTTATTCTTGATATCGGTTATTTTAGACGTTGATAGCGTTAATAAATTGTTAGGTTGATTCTGACCATTTCGTGCCACATTTCAATGATTTTTCAAATCAAAAGTCAGATCAATTTTTTAAAAGAATTTTCAGTCCTTCCCATGAAATGACGTTTTTAAAATTCTTGTGCGTTGAATAGGATCCCGATGTCACCCGATATTGTTTTTTAAATATTATTTTCCAGGTGCGAAACCTATAAACTCCGTCCTAATATTGCTGGAAAAGATAAATCAAACTGAATCTAAGATAATACTAATGTGCTTTGTTGAATGGGAGAAAGAAGAAAAAAATATATGAAAATAAAGAGAATGACAAAAAATGTAAAAATAAAAGAGAATTACATCCCGATATGCTCGTAAACAAACGTTTATTAAATTTATATACAAATTTTAAAGTTAAATATTCTTCGATAGGAAATATAAATAATATAATTACATGTTTTTAATATTTTTTATTTTACAATAAAAATAATATAATTACATTTTTTATCGTCTGAAAATTCATTGCTAAGGTAAAAATAATACAAAATCTATTTATCGTTTGCAATTTTATTTTAATCTAAAAGATGATATCAAATCTTTTTATCATCTGCAAGTTTATTTTTAATCAAAATGAGGAAAATCTTTTAAAATTTTAATAATTTGTAGTATTATGTGAGATTTCAGACAATTTTTCAGTACCTGAGAAATCTAATGTTTTTCAATTAATCTATACTAATATTATAAATGTAAATGTTTGGATGGATGTTTATCTGTCAACCACGCCAAAACAGCTGAACGAAATTGGGTGAAATTTAGCACAAAGATAGATTATAATATGGAATAAAATATAGGCTTCTATTTATTCCAGTTAATTGATTGATTAATTTTGTATTAATTAAAAATTAAAAGCTGAGGCCAAATCCCGCCAAAGATGAGTAAGGCTCCGGTTTTTTTTTTTTTTTTTTCCTTCTCAAAAGAAGTCCGGTTTGGATTAGCAGAATTTCAACCGATTATTTTAAACGATTCTGTTTAATTTTTTAGTGTTTGATGTATTAAAAATCAAATGTTGTTAATGAATCGATCGTTCGGATTTATTCTGAAGTAATTTTAAATTAAAATAAAAATATAATACAGAAAATGAAAAATGTCTCATCTGCATTGCGTTAACCCCAATTGGCGTAGGAAAGTCAGACAATCGTTACGCCAACTGGCGTTGAAAGTTCACGCATGATTGTTGACAACTGTGTTTTCATTTAAATTAAAAGTTTAAAAATTATGTAATGGATCTGACTTGATTTTAAATAAATAGGACTTGATTTCCTGTTTTGTTTTATTTTCGCTGCACACTGTAAATAAATTGTTTTTATTTTATTGTGTACTTTAAAATTGGTTAAGTTCTATTTTTATGCTATATATTTTTCGTATATGCTTATAGTTTTAAGTATATTGTGGTTAGGATAGTTTTAATTTATTTGCTTTGTTGTTATTTGATAGTTTTTCGAAATGCCCAAAAAACGCAAATCTAATCTTTCGAAAAGGAGTAATAAAGCTCGGGCAATAAGAGTAATTAGAAGTAGAGAGTCAAATCCTCAAGCAGAATTAAAGGAGTGGAGAGACTGGCTACATCAGTTGAAATGCAGGCTACATCAGCTAAAATACAGGCTACATCAGCTGAAATTCAGGCTACATCAGCTGAAATGCAGGCTACCCAGCTATCTAAATCTGCTGAAAAGCTATAAACGGTATTGGAATAACGGAATTGATTAAACCGTCTTATTGGTTAATTAACCGTCTAATTGATTAAACCGTCTTACTGATTAATTAACCGTCTAATTGATTTAACCGTCTTATTTAAGTACAGTACTGATGGTATCGGGTAATTTCAAAACCCTGATGAATATGACGTCAAAGATTGATAGTTTCATTCCAACTGTTTGAGAGAGTGCAGATGGGGAGAAAGACAGCTATTTACTACCCCAAAAGGAATGCTAGTTTGACTGTTCGGTCAATGTAAAATTTGACAATACTTATTCAGCAGTCGACCACAACAAATCCTGTCGATACTGCTACGTTCAGTAGTGGCGGGGTGGTCGGCTGTATGCAAGAATAAGAAGTACATCTTACTTTTACTTGATAAATATGACTTTCAATATAAATAACATATTACTGAGAAGTGCAAACATGTTTTTATTTTTACACATAACAAATTTAGAGTAATAAAAGAAAAATAAATAAAAAAAACTTCAAAATTGAAAAATTTTAAAAGTATTTTAAATAAATATATCAAGATACTTGCCTCAAAAAACTGAGAGTACACCAATGAAATTTTTGCAACATCTCGCATAGAAACAAAGTGTCACTGTTAAATTGCATGTCTTTTGGCACTTAAAACTACCACCAAATGTCATGGTTTCGATTCGAATTTTTGATATTATCTGAAGATATTTTACCGCATTTTTCTTGCAGCACTTCTTTTAAAAGGTTTTTTTTCTTCTAATTTGGTGTTTTTGAACCACATTTTGGAATATGACCCACATTAAATGGTAATATTCAATGGCATTGATGTTGGAGTACTGTGTGGATGTGTGTAACTATTGTTTACAATGAAAAGGACGTCGTATTTTGACGTTAGAGCATTCTGTTTGAGGTCGTTGTCCCACTAAAAAAAGGAATTTCCATCTAAATCAAAATTTTTAACACTCTCCTTTAGATTGCTGCGATCATACGGTTCATCCGCCTTACTGCAGAAACTTCCCAAATCATAGGCAAAAATACGAGTGCTGAAACTGTGCAAAATGCCATTAGTCAAGCTAAATTTTTAACACTTTTATTTTTATTTAGATTGCTGCGACCATGTGGCTTTTATGAATGCAAAGCGTTAATAATATAGTTACCTATAGGAGAAAAAAGGCATTTCAATTTCCTTTATACATATTCGCTGGATTGTATTACGTTTGCTTATTTCCTTTTTTTTTTATTGGATTTATTTTTCTTGAATAAATTGAATTTTTTATTGTGGTTCTGCTGCTTCGAATTAGCCAAGTTCTATTGTATTAGGTTGTTCGGAAAGTAATTTCGTTTTTTCCTGACAAAGGATTTAATTGCACTTTTCGCACCCAATTTCATACTTAAACCGCAAAATCATTTTATGTTTTAAGAGCTGATATAGCAAGGCTTGAGTGTGAAAAAGTGCAGCTGATTCTTCGCAGTAGTTTTTGGATGGTGCCCTTTTAAATATGGAGAGCAATAAACAGCATTTTCGTCATTTTTTTCTTTTTTGCTATAAAAGGTAAAAATGCTGTTCAAGCCAGAAATAAATTAGCCAATATGTGTGGAGAAGATGTGTTAACAGTACATCAGTACCAGAACTGATTTGCAAAATTTTTCCTTCAAATGAGGAGGCCAAAAACCACCTCGATCAGTTTTTTTTTACAGCAAAGACCAAAACTTTTATGAGCGTGTAATCATGTTACTACCAAAAATATGGCAAACGGTATTAGACTAGAATGGCAATTTTATAATTTAATAAATAATTTATTCATTAAACGAAAATTTCTTTTCATTTTGACAAAAAAATACGAAATGACTTTCCGAACAACCCAATACAATGCTATTAATTGCAAGAAATTATATGCGTTCTAAAAAATATTTTCATTTTCAGAATAAATGATTCTAAAATGCCTACCTCTCAACCAGTAAACTCGGAGTGTATGATGGAAGTCGATAAGGGTAAGTATTAAAAAAATAATTTTGCTAGATATTCGATGTAATTTTTTCGTCTAATGCGGAGGTTCCCAACCTTTTTTGAACTGGCGCCCCCTTTTCTAATGAATATTTCTGTATCGCCCCCTCCCACTCCAGATAAATGAGAGTATACATAATGAATGCATGGTGGAAACAAGAATTAAAAAAATTCTAATCGATAGAATATAGTTGAATTGTAACGCTGCTAAATTTCTTCTTTATTTAAAAAAAGAGGAATAAGGATCTTTTTTCGATCCTCGTTTGTCGTCAGTTCTATAAGTCCTTTTAACTGAGGTGATCTTGCTGTGTTGATATAGGAAAAAAGATCCAAATAGTCATAAGAACAGACAGGGATTTTGATTATACGAATTAATTCATAATAAACTATTACTTTCTAATTAAATAAATTGACAGTTTCAGAAACCCATCAAAACGCATACTTAATTTATTAAAATTTAAAGACATCACATTTCTAACTTGACTAATAAGAAGGCCGAATTGCATGCATTTAAAGGAATTTTTTAATATCAGGCTCGATTTCACATAAAAATAATAATCGTGAGTCGCCGCGTTCAGTAATATGGAGCCGATTTCTCTTTTTCGCTACCAGTGTTGCTTCAGCACTCAAATCCACGTTCTGCTAAAAATGAAGAGGGGAATGCTATCAGAAGTCGTTGAACAATCGACCATAATCCTGAATGTAGTTGCGTAATCGACTTCTGCAGCCAAAATTCTTGGTAGTCATTCTTTAATTTAATTTTTCGATCCTCGTTTGTCGTCAGTTCTATAAGTCCTTTTAACTGAGGTGATCTTGCTGTGTTGATATAGGAAAAAAGATCCAAAACCCAGTCTGGTATGTCCATGTTTAAATTATCCTGGAATCGTTCCTTGAAATTATTGTACACTATATTTAAATCCTCTAACGCTCCATCGTGCCATATCAACGCCGCCTAATTTTCTCTGGGTCTTTTACCGCCCCCCTGAAAGATTCAAACGCCCACAAGGGGGCGTTATCGCCCACTTTGGGAACCTATGGTCTAATATATATTAATAAAACAGATTAGAATAGGCATATGTGTGTGTGTGTTTCCATCTATCACTAGAATTAATTTTAATCATTATAAATGACATAAAATGAGTGCATGTCATTTTAGGATCCTTTACTACATCTATATAATTTAAATTTTCGATATTGTATCGTAATATAATTAATTAATTAATTTACCTGTTTTCGGTTGTTAGCTTATATTTTATCAGATATAACATCAAATCTTTTAGTACCAACTTCATATCAAAGAAAAGCAGCAGAAGAAAAAACTGCACAACTATCTGCAAATAACTTGACTCAACCAAATTAAATTTCCCGCAATGATAACGCGGTCACTCCAGGCCATAGGTTACCAGCGTGGGCGATAACGCCCCCTTGTGGGCTTTTGAAGCTTTCAGGGGGGCGGTAAAATACCCAGAGAAAATTAGAGGGCGTTTATATGACACGGAGGGGTGTTAGAAGATTAACCAGTAGTGTGAAATAACTTAAAGGAATGATTCCAGGATATTTTAAACATGGACATACCAGACTGGGTTATGGATTATTTTTCCTATGTCAACACAGCAGGATCACTTCAGTTAGAAGAACTAATAGAACTGACTACAAATGAGGATCGAAAAATTAAATTCAAAAACGGCCACCGAGAATTTAGGTTGCAGAAGTCTATTTCGCAACTGCATTCAGGTCAATTATTCAACGATTTCTGATAGTATTCCCATCTTCATATTTACTAGAATGTGGATTTAGTGCTGTATCAACATTAGTTACGAAAAAGAGAAATCGGCTCCATGTTACTGACCGCGGCGACTTACGACTGCTTTTTAAGTGAAATCGAGCCTGATATTAACACATTAAAGACGGGGGATCTTGACGAAAATATGCTAGGTAACGTACATCAAATCGTAGTACTACGACTCCCGCCTCTAATGAGTTAACAAGCAGCTTAAGATGCATCAAATCCAGCCTTCTCATTAGTTAAATTAGAAATTCGATGTCTTTAAGTTTTAATAAAAATACTTTTTAATATAATTAAGAATGCGTTTTTATTCTTCTCTGACACTCTTAATTAATTTATTTAGAAAGCAATAGTTTCCCTTCATATTTCGCATCATCAAAACTCCTGTCTGTCCTTATGACAGGGAAGCTAAAACTTTTTTATATAAAGAAGAAATTCAGTCGTGTTTCTATTCCAACATTATTCTGTCAATTTTTAAAAAAATTTAATTCTTGTTTCCACCATGTATTATGTACGCTGTTATTTCTCTGGAATGGTAGGGTAGTCGGTATTGAAATAATCACTAGAAAAGGGCGCATCACTTCACAAAAGGGTAGGAACTTATGGTTTAGACCAGTGATTCCCAAAGTGGTCTATATCGACCCCTAGGGGTCTATGACAACCTGCAAGGGGTCTACGTCAGCGAAAAAAAAAATTGGGGGTCCATGAAATGAAAATGGGGATCCACGATAGTAAATCTCAACACATACACTGATAGTACCTATTTACTCACATCATACTATCTTATAATATCAAAACATTTACATTATTCATAAAAGTACCTATGAAGTAAAAAAAAAAAATTATATATGTTTATAAAATTGTGTAAGCTGTAAGCTTATTCAGTTAAAGCATCAGGCTCATCCTTCTCATTAAAAATATTGACTTTTTGCTTATGTTAGTTTATTATATGTTTATTTCATGTTACATAGATTTTACATAACAGATACGAAATTTTATTTTGAGTAATATAAATTTAAATTCAATTAATAAATGTATAAATTAACATGTGTTTTTACTTTAAGTTTTTAACAGTAAACTTCACTACAGTGAGAAATTTACAGGAAATCAATATCAGGTAAGTAGGGGGTCTATTCAATACGGAAAAACATGGCAAGGGGTCTACGACACAAAAAAGGGGTGGGAACCACTGGTTTAGACGGTTCACACTCATCTCTATATTACATAGAAGTCGAGATATAACAACTTCCGGTCTGACCGAAATGTGGCGTCATCGACATCCTGAGACCCATAGGAACTCAATGGTATCGATCCGACAATGATTAGACCAATATTGTGCAAAATACGTACTCCGCATGCGTATTGGATTTAACTTTAGGGGAGGGCTTAGAGAACCTCCTGGGGGTACTTCTAAGTAAAAACCCTATGTCTCTAACATATGTAATTTATGAGACATAACGAAATCCATCTGCGCATGGGCATAAGACAGAGGTGTCCAAACTACGGCCCGCGGGCCAAACCCGGCCCGCCAAGTGATTTTATCCGGCCCGCGAAGGGAAAAAACTGAAGAACAATTTCCAATTGCATTTGCAGTAAAGATCATTGCCGATTTAAAAGAAAAATTTCAAAGGCGATTTTCTGATTTGGACATGAATTCAAAAGAAATTCGGCTGTTCCAAAATCCATTTAATTGCAACATTGCTGAACTTTCAAGCCAGCTTCAAATGGAAATTATTGATCTTCAAGCAAACGAACAAATCAAGGACAAATACAAGGAAGGAAACTTAATAGATTTTTATAAATATTTGGATGCAAAAGAGTTTCCAAATTTGAAGAAATTTGCTCGTAAATTCATTTCAATGTTTGGGACTACTTACGTGTGCGAACAAATTTTTTCTCGAATGAAGTATCTCAAATCAAAATATAGAGCAAATTTATCTGATGATCATTTGCAGTCATTGCTTATGATTGGTGTAACAAATTTTGATCCCAACTATAAAGACATTCTTCAACAACAACAACAACAACAAAAAACAGTTTCTTCATTCGCATTAGAAGTTGCATGAAAATATTTCAATTTATATAAAATAATTATATAATTATACTTTGTTTGATTAGTATTTTGTATTTTCAAGTTACAATAAAATAGTATTAATTAATAGTATAAATACTATTAATTATGAGTAAATAATGAGTATCATTATGAGTCAAGTAGCATTAAAATGCTACTTGACTCATAATGATATTTTTCAATTTGTATATACATGTGGCCCGTATAACATGGATCTAATTTCGATCCGGCCCGGGCCGCGAAAAGTTTGGACACCTCTGGCATAAGATGATTCCATAGGGAATCTTCTATAGCAGAGGTTCGCAACCTTTTTTGAACTGGCGCCCCCTTTTCTAATGAATATTTCAATATCGCCTCCCTCCCACTCCAGATAAATTAGAGTTTACATAATGCATGGTGAAAACAAGAATAAAAAAAAATCTAATAGACAGAATATTGTTGGAATTGAAACCCTACTGAATTTCCTGTTTATTTAAAAAAAGGGGAATAAAAGTTTTAGCTTACTGTCATAAGGACAGGCAAGGAATTTGATGATACGAATTATTCATAATAAACCAATCTAAATCATGAGAGACCTATCAAAATGCATACTTAATTATATTAAAATTTAAGGCATCGAATTTCTAACTTAACTAATGAGAAGGCTGAATTTGATGCGTTTTAAGAAGCTTGTTAATATCAGGCGCGATTTCACTTAAAAACAATCGTGAGTCGCCGCGTTCAGTAATATGGAGCTGATTTCTCTTTTTCGTTACCAATGTTGCTTCAGCACTAAATCCACTTTCTGCTAAATATAAAGAGGAGAATGCTGTCAGAAGTCGTTGAACAATCGACCATAATACTGAATGCAGTTGCGAAATAGACTTCTGCAGCCAAAATTCTTGGTAGCCATTCTTGAATTTAAATTTTAGATCCTCATTTGTCGTCAGTTCTATTAGTTCTTCTTCTTTAGTTCTTTTTTCCTTTATAACTTAAACTTATTTTTCCTCTTACAAAGCGAGCAGTACACAGCTAATAGATTTTTCAGAAATTTTTGAATTCATTAAGAAAAATCAGGATTTATATTCTTATCCGTCCAATCTGTATTAAATACAAATTTTAAGGAACACATTGTTTTTTTTTTTAATCTCTTAATTTATTCTGAATAAGCTGTGAGTTTCTCAAAAAATAAACTATTCTATAAACTCGCATATGAATGACTAAACATCACTGCTATGTTTCTGCAGATTGAATGTTGCTTTTCCCGCCAGATAATTTTAGTTACCTCTCTCATGTAGTTATAACAATCTCGTGCATCCTAATTAACTGCAATCCGAGAATATCATGGAAAAAGAAATATTGTTTCTGAAATCGAAATCAGGCTGATTCATGCAGAAACAAAGGGCAAGTTTTCGCGATTGCACAGTTTCGTTTTTGGTGTTATGTCGACGATCGTGGATTCTTGCAATGGTCAGAGATCGGCATATTTTAAATGAGAGGGAAAGAAACCCTAAAATTCCCTTTATTTTTCCTTGTTATTATAGAAATTTTTCAGATGTTTTCAATTTCTCATCATCTCTCGGTGCTATAGCAACCCTGGGATTTGAAATATGTAAAAAGTGCAGAACAATAACAAAATAAGAGAAATTTTCAGCATGGAATTCAGAATTAAGCGTCTTAACTTTAATCTTACTATGAGTAAGAACGCGCTGCAATTTTCGAAGTTTTTCAAATCACCAATTTAATAATGTCCAATTCAAAATACATTTTCAAGACTGAATAGGACTGTGAATCCAAAATCGTTTCCTTTAAAAGAGAAGATTGAAATGTAAATGCCCTATAGTTTTTGTCATCATTTATGCTTACTACAAGAGTAAAATGTTTAGTTTTATTGGGAAACAACCACAATAATGGACGACATCTTAATTTCATTAATCGTTAAAACAGCATTGTAATTGAAATATTTTTAAAAATCATTCTAATAAAATGTTTTAAATACTTATAACGCCTAAAAAAGGAATCCCAAATCTGTCGAACTAACCTAATTTTAAATGCCACTTCATCGTCTTAAGATACATCGAAATAAACTTTAACGCTGTTCATCTCTTCCTAGATAATAAATTTCAACCTTGTTTCTTGCTGTAATCATCTCTCAGTTGTGGTTTTCTTAACTCCCACAAGCTACCCAAATCAACTATATCAGTCGTCAAGTCCAAATAATCTGACCACCCTGAATTAATGTATTGCTTCAGCAGTGTCTTATTGATATTTAAGTGAAAGCCTTTATATGATAAACTGCATATTATCTCTGTTAATTTCTAGTGCCACTTGAAATATAAATAGTATAATCGCGAGTGGTCCGTCCGTGATAACATACAAAATTTAACAATTGTTATAATGTATTTATGGTTCCTCTCCCTCTATCAAAGAAAACTGTCACTTCAACAAGTTTATTTTCAAGCGGAAAAAAAAATAGCAATAGATTAATAAGTGGGCCAAGCATTAATGCTACAAGACAGTGACGCTTTGGAGAAAGGAATGAAAGATTTAAATTACAAGCCGGTGGACAGAACAAAACAAGCGAAAAAAAAATTTCAAGGTCAGTTATAAGATTTCAATGTCACGCATGCGCTGAAAGAAGATTGCGTACACGTTGAAAGAGCGGATAACGGCTAATTCTTATTCCGGCAGGGCAAGTATATTTGCTACTGTACTGTTTGTTGCGCATGTGTGGTCATATCGGCTAAAATGTAGATGGTTGAATGTAAACCCCTACTTCAGCCTTAGCAAATTTTTTCACCCCACTGACTTATTTTCATCATTACATCCTTCAAGATAGACTAAATAGGTTGGGTCTCGATTCTACCCACCTCAAGTGGCTGAAATCAAATTGTAGTAATCATACTTTTTTACACAGATAATTGTGCATTTCTTACTCCTTAAATAGTAATCAAAGAAATCTATTTCATGGTTATAACTTGTATATAACAGTTAAAACAAATCGAATCTTAAAATTTTGATGTGTGAATATCTCGGCAAGTATAAATACAAAATTGTTTTCTAATCATGTTCAGATCCACATTTGAGAACCTATTTATTTGTCTTTTTAAAATCTATAGGTTTTTATTCCTTAATCTGAATTCACTATTTCGGCTTCGTTTTGACATTTTGTAATTTATTATCGTTTTAACAACGGAGTATCTTTTCTATAAATTATTTAAAAAAAAAAATAAAACTTTGAATTAAAAATAAACTTGTTTGGCGCAGTAAACCTTCATATTAGTTCTTATGTGATAAAACCTCGAACCAAACCAAAGCACATTATCACCTTTTTTCTATATGAGAAATAAGGGCGAAAATTACCAGATTTGCAACAAAATCATATTTATAACAACCCATCTATTTCTCTACGACATTCTTTCTATGCTTTGTAATTTTCTTCCCTTCCTCAAATGCACTCGGTTCTGTTTGCATTTGGTCAGCCGCCAACTTGTCAAGAGTTGTAGACAGTAAGAATTGCAATGGCTAATTGATGTAAACATTTATTTTCTCGTATAAGGAACACACAGTATTGTAATCTTAAAAAAAATTCGAATTGGAGATTTTTGACGAATCTCCACGTTTTAGATCTCCCTGAATTCGAAAATGTATTTTTGGTCTACTCAGAAACACTCTGAGCTGGACGGATGAAATTTTTTATACTATTGTTACATCAAATTTGAAGATCTGCATCAAATTTTGAGAAAAATCCATTCAGTGTTAATCTGTCTGCTCAGATGTTTGAATGTATATTAACACGATATTTAAAATATGAAGTAAGCTAGATGAATAAAATTCAGCTCACAGATTTCATATCTATAGTGCAATCATCTTTCAAATTTTGAGCCGAATTCTTGGGACTAACTATCCATCGGTCTGTACTTACAATAGCATGTAAAAGCGATAATTCTAAAACGCAGTGATTTAAATATATGAAATTAAATGTGTGTTTTTGCGTCTAAACTAGTTCTGTATCAGGAAGAGACTTGTCTAAAACATATATTCGATTTTGGTATATTAATGCCGTTTTATTATTATAATTACCCATTTGGCGCGTTTTGAGGGATTAACCTCCAAAAAAAAAGCCGCCAAGATTTTTATGGTAGATTAATTAAAAATGATAAATTCACACCAAAGGTTAATAATTATAATTCAGTCTGTGTAAAGCGTTCTCTGCATTTTCTGAAGTCTGCAATTTTTTTAATAGCACAGTGGGAAATAACATCTTTATTACAGAATATGTGAGAAAATTGAGATCACTCCCGCTACTTCGATTTATGATATCAAATTGCAATAGTATGATTTCTTTTTTTTTTCTTATTTCAATAAATGATATAAAAAATATTATTAGATTATAACTTGTAACGATTACATAAGACGTGGTTGAATTAGATTTGCTTTTTAAATGGGGAAAAAAAAGAAGCTTGGAAGCTGTACATCAAAAACTGATTATGGCATTAGTGAAGATGACAATAGAAACTTTTTCATAAAACCAATTGATTTAAAAAAAAATATTTATATTCAAAATCTCATAAATAGATTACAAGGAAATATAATACAGCAAACATTCACGTCATCGGTATCGCCTTTTGCAAATACAAATTGTAAATTAGCTTTTATTTATGTTATGCTTTTGGATTGGCATTTTTTCTATAAATTACATTGCGCAAAATTTGTTACACATAGAAAAAAACAATGCATATCTGGTAATCTGAAGACAATGTATGAATTATGCCTGCAATTCATCATGCTAAGAGACGTCCGACAAGAAATTTTAAATTTAAGTTTTTTTTTTTTTTTTTTTTTTTTTTTTTTGAATTTTAAGCCTAAATTTTAAATTTAACTTTATACTTTGGAAAGTGCAGTTATTTATATATTTCTGGATATTAAATATTCACTATTTATTAAAAAAATTTTTATGGAGACTTAATGGGTAGCTTATAATTTTATCATCTATATAATATCTCATTTTTTTACGAAATCCGCCATTAATGGTTCATCTATCCATCCTTTTATGTCTATTTGAATGCGGTAACACTATGCCAGTAATGAGATATAGTATGTAGTTCCGTCACCAAAAATGTATACCACTATTTAGATTCGAATTTAAGAAGGCTTCAAAAAACACACTCGGATTTTTTTCATTAAGTTTGGAAATTATACCCGCCATTTTGTGAAAGACGAAGTTAAGCGGGGAACGCTTCTGCTGATATTTCCCTATTTATTTTCTTTCATTGTGTATTTGATGCTGGTGACTTCTTTTGTGATCATTAGAGTATGATATTGAAACAAAGAATACTTTAAAATTGTATTTGATGAGCAAAATCGATCAGATCTATCGTAACATGTTTTGGTTACTTTCTAGCCGTTTGACGTTACTCAAAATGGCGGTGCATTTGGCGACGAATGAAATAAATTTTTCGCCAAATCAATTCTGAGAAAAATAGACAAGTAAAGTGAAAATATTTTGAAGAAACGTATTAAAATGTATTCTTTCAGATTATTATTGATATAAAACTTACCTTTATTCATAAAATATTTGACCTTGAATAATAAACCTTAGTTTCCTGTGAAGAATTAAAACGAATACATTTGCGACTGTGTTTAGAATTCTTAAATGTTGTGGCGCCATCTGTTAACGAAATAAAGAGTGAGGAATGGTTTCTTTTTAATTACGAAATCGTGAAAATGTTTTCTAATTCGTATGCAGACGCATTTTAATTTCTAATTAATGCTATTGTTCCCCAGAAATTTTAATCTTGACATTGTCTCATTTCATTTATACTTAAATTAAAAAAAATGATTCAATTTTATGTGAACATTTATTTAATGTAAATAATAAAATCTTTGTTTTTCAATTTTTTTTAAAACTTATTATTTAAAAACAAAAATGGGAGAAAATTATTGATGAATTTTTTAATTTTCTGATTTTATGTGTTTATGCATGTTATATTATGTGAAGACTGTAGATTTTGTATGATAAA
Source organism: Argiope trifasciata (assembly GCA_026543055.1). Lineage (NCBI taxonomy): Eukaryota > Metazoa > Arthropoda > Arachnida > Araneae > Araneidae > Argiope > Argiope trifasciata. The sequence continues at coordinate 1,276,088 of JAPMOQ010029938.1, forward strand.
TTAAATTCATCACCTTTTAATGGCGGCATAACAAGTTGGCGATTATTTTCAACCGTATAATATATATGTAAACCAAAGATATTTTTTCGAAAATTAATTGTCAGAAATGTTTATCTATGCACTGTAGGTTATAATTGTGCGTTTTGGTTTTAATGACTACCAAAATGCACCAAGAAAAAATTTCGCCAAATTATAAAAAATATACTCAATTGCATTATTATTTATTAAGAAAATTTCGGAATTGCGAACCGCATATTGTATAAAGTTTGACGATTTAGATCGCCAAATTGGCGAACTTTTTTTCTAGGCTTTTTTTGAATGCCATTACAACCGCTTAGTATTGTCATTAGGATATTAATTTTCTGTTTTTTTTAATAAAATAAATTCCATTTTAAAAATTAAATAAGTGGATCTCCAGTTATGGCAAACAAACTCTATTTTTTCCTTTAGCTGCAGATAATGCGACTGTTGATTACAGTAGATCAAGAATTAAGAGCAGGCATTGTAAATGATCTATTATATTAAATTTTAAAGAAATTTTATTTCACCTTCATTTTTTTGCTAGAGCAATTGGCTTTATAAAGTGACTATGATCATTTATCAATTAAAATTTCTTACAAATGTTGGAAACTTATATAAACTTTTTAAATAATACTTTTAAAAAACATAAATACCTAAGTCACACTTATATGGAGTCTACTTCATAGAAATTCTCTCTGAATCTGTTAAAAATAGTGAGAAACTTTCTCATTTTTACATATGCAAAGAAGACCGCCATAATTTTTAATGCATATGCAGGGCTTTACATTAAATGCAATCCAACTATTGTGAAGGTCCTGTTTATGTTGACTGACTTTTAAGTTACTCTCAGTACTTAAATAAGAATCTGAAACAAATTGTGCATATAAAGAAATTTGTATTGTTATTCTTAATAAAAGTAACCACAGCTATATATAGAATATAAAAGACATGAATGTTTTTCTATATTTTTTTAGAATATTATAAAAAGTCATGATATAGTTTGAAAAGAAATTTAATAAAGAAATAAAATGCAGCAGCAATGTATTAGAAAATATGCAAGTCCTAGAACTATGTGATGAGATAATTGTTTAACAAATCAACATTTTCAGTTCACTTTACTGTGCATCTATTACTTTAAAGAGAATACATCTAATGCTGCAAAATATGCAAGTTTTCTCTTTTCATCATTTATCCACTTGGCTATTTTGGCTCCATTTGGCATTTGGCATCATTTATCCACTTGGCTCCATTCTTATTTATATACTTTCATTTGTTTATGGAATGTTTTATTTTGTATCAATTAAAGAATCCATTATTAATATGATATTTATAGAATCCCTGTTGTTTTTGTATGGAATTATAAAGTCTACAAATGACTAAAATTCATGTTGCTAGTTAAAAAATAAGGTAGTTTGATACTAATATAATATTTAAATACATAATTTATGGGCATAAGAGATCAGTATTTAATAGGGACACTTTATAGTTAGCATTTCTGATTAGAGTTGTTTAGTAACTTGGTATAAGCATAAGAAAATTTTATATTCCCACTAACTACTTCAAGTTCCTATTGACAAATGTTAGGTCTTCATTTCATTAATACCAAATAAATCAAATTATCGTTTGTAAAAAAAAAATTGGTCATAGTTGTCCTATATTTTAATGATGAAATTTTGTTATATATATATTTTATTGTATCTGGAAGTTGCCAGTTAAGTGATCAGGCACATAGTAAGTAATCATTTTAATAATGTTTTGAAATAGCATATCGGAGCATGATTTTTTATTTATTTATTTATTTTGCAGCATCTTCTTTGCCAAATCATGAAGAAGAGAAAAGAGAAGTAAATAATAAATGTGAAAAAGTAACAACTAAAGCGTCTGCTGAAAATGATTCAGCTACTAAGTTTGATGGACTTTTGAATAGTTGCAAAGCTTTAGTTTTGTGTGAAGTAAAAAGTCAAAACAATAGAATCAAATTTGCAGAAATTACAAAAAAAGCCATAGGTAAGATTTTTTTAAAAAATAATTCTCAAACATGCTAATAAAATCTTTATAACTTTAGCTTGAATCTGCATCGTCCGTAGTGTCAACTAGAAAAGAATTCCAGCAGTTGACCACAACAAATCCTGTCGATACTGCTACGCTCAATGGTGGTCGGCTGTATGCAAGAAGATAAGAATTCCATTTGATATTGCTTTTTTAACCCTGTGACACGCACAAAAATAATTTTTTTTAAAATTATGCAACTAATTGACATGCTTAGGGTCTAAGGGAAGAGAAAAAAAACCTTAAAGAATTTTTTTAGTAGAATGCACCATGTTGGGGGGGAGGGGTTCATTGGAGTATCACTGTGCATTTATGACTTATCCTTTGTATGATTAATTAATACTTTTAAATTTATTTTGTGATATAATTATTCATTATTTATTTATAGTTATACAAAGACACTATATTATCGATGAAAACTACTCATACAATCATACAACATGAAAATTTTTTTTAAAAGAAAACTATTTTAATAACAAGTAATCCTGAAATAAATTTATTAATGGCAAGGTATTTATGGGGCATTTAGACATTAAATACAATTAATAATGTATTCAAATTCTGAAGAAACATATTTACATAAACCATTTAAAAATTAATAAAACTATACTATATTAGAAAATATAGCTAGAATCTCTATAGCCTGGTTATTTGCTTATGTAAGAAAAACATAACTGAAAAGTATAATTTTCAACCATCCTATTCATATGAACCTTACTCAAATGTATATAAATTCCTCATTCACAGAACACATGGCAAACCCCCATAAATTAAGAGTCAGGGGAAGGAAAACAGACGTGCGCTAATGCGTTTCATGTGGTAGACAATATCATGCTGTAGGTTCCCGGTAGAATGTTTCTGAAAACACCTAAAAAGAGGTCAAGTATAAAGAACTTACCTTTGGCGATTTGATTTGAAAAAAATGTGTATGTTGCAGACAGCATTCATACAACAAATTTATTAATGTATTTGAATTTTTTTTTTCCTTGCTGAAAAAGAAAAAAAAAGTTGAAAGTACTGTGAAAAAGCATGAAAAATTATGCATTTTTTTTTTGTACTTAAGAGGAATATTAACTATTGTGCTGACATCTATAGGCAATTATTAAAGTTAGAACATTATTTAAAAGCCTTTGGTTTCAACCCCAAACCACTGCATATTTCAAAATAATTTTTAGAAAATGGTGGTTTTGCTGTGAAACCACTGCATATTTCAAAATAATTTTTAGAAAATGGTGGTTTTGCTGTGAAACCACTGCATGTCAAAGGGTCTAGAAAATCATTTTTGTAACAGGTCTTCAGAGATAAAAAAGTTTTTCTGTCTGATATTCTCTTTTAAATATAACTAGGACACACTTATTTGCACAATTCACTAGTGTCCATTTCCTTTAAGGATCAGTATGTGATCCCAGCCCACTTCCTTTACTCATCATATTATTATGCAATTTAACAAGTATTAAGGAATTGTTAATATCAATTTTTCATTATTTATTGAAAACTAAATTATTGATTTCTAAGTTGAAAATTTTCTAGTAGCAGAGAGATGTAATTTTTTGAAAATATAAATATATCATTCCAAGATGTTTAAAAATTAAAATTGTTTTCTTACATCTGAAATCAATCAAATCAGATTTAAAAATGTACTGGTCGAAAAGGCCAATAGTTCATACGCCAATATTTTTACTGACTATGTCTCTCAGAATGTTCTTAGCTATATCATTCCTGCATTTTGCCGATAACAATAAAGCAATAAATCGAAAAAAAATTGGAATATAGTAAACTATTTAAATGATAAATTTACTAATCTTTACACTCTAAAAAATAATATATCTATTGACGAGTCTTTGATAAAATATAAAGGTGCAGTTTATTGCATCCAAGTGAGCAAGATATGGAATAAAATATTATAAACTGTGTGAGTCGGAGTCAGGATATTGTAGCCAGTTCAAAATATATATTGGTGAAGACAAGATTGGTGATATGCCCGCATCAGAAAGTGTGGTGATGGAACTATCAAAGCATGTATTTGGAAAAGGATACACTATATATTTGGATTATTGGTATTCATCTCCAAATTTGTTGAAAAATAATACAAACGCTGTCGGAACTATACGAAAAAACAGGAAAAACATGCCAAAGAAACTTTCAAAATCAAAACTGAGAAGAGAAGTTTGAAGTCTTCAATTGAGGTTTACTAGCTTTAAGATGGTATGACAAAAGGGATGTATATATACTCAGCAGCAAACGTAATGCTGACATCGAGGATACGGGAAAAAAGAGAAAGAGGAGAATGTTTTAAAACCAAGTTGTGTGATTGCATACAATAATGGAATGGGAGGCGTCATCAAAAATGATCAACAGTTTGTGTGTTTTCCGGTTATGTGAAAATATATGAAAATATTTTTTTACATGTTTGGCATTGCACTCTACAATTCATAAGTTTTATGTAAGAAAATCAATAATACCAACAAAATTGGAATTGGGAGCTTTCGACTGGACATAGCAGAACAAATTCTACAAAAAGTTACCCTACCGGATTATAAAACCCGTGGACGTCCTTCATGTTGTGACACCCCGGCTAGGTTGCAGGCTAAAAGATGGGGACATTTTCCAGAATACATTCCTTCAACTCAGAATAAAAGAAAACCTACTAAGCTGTGCCATGTGTGTTACAAGAATAAAATTAGAAGTGAGACTCCCTGGCAGTGTAAACAATGCAGGATTCCTTTGCACTTACCAGAGTGTTTTGAAAAGTACCACACGCTTGAAGACTATTAACCATATACCTTATTAAAGTTTTGCTCTGATTTTTTCTTAATTTTATCATTTTTAATGTCATTTAACTATATGGAAAAAGGAATATTAATTAAGAATATGTAAAAATTATAAAATGAAACAAGTTGAAAAAAAATTAAATGGTTATTTCATGCACACTTTTTCATTATTAAATCATACCGGAAGGGGTTAATCTCTGCTGAACATATGTATATCTTGGAGGTTAAAAATATGCATCTTTGAGCATTTTTTAAAAAGAATATTAGAATTTTAATTAAAAATTTTGTTGTTTTCTACAATAACTTCTCAGAATGTTGAGGCACAAAAAGGAATTTTGCCATATTTTAATGCAGAAAATTATATTAGTAATATCTACAGTTTAATAATAGGGATTTTTGATGCATTAATTTTATAAATTAATTTGTTTAATTTTTAACAATCGATAACATTGTTATCATGAAACTCAAATTGTTTTAATGGTTTTATCAATTATTTAATCCCATAATTTTCTTACATTGTGGAAAGCTAAAAAGGGGATTGTTTAGTATCAATTTACAAGGGAGTGGGTAAACTAAAATTATACTCTCAGAAAATTTTGAGAATAGATGATTTGTACAATTATATTTTTGATTGTACTATTATTTTGTTGGACTGTCTCTGTAAGCAAGAGTTATTACTCAATTAATAGAACTTAAGTGAGATAATTAAAATAACATGGCTTTATTGTTAGACCATTTAGTGGATAATGAATATAAACTGATATCTAAGCTATTTTTCTGAAAGGGGACCCCCTCCCCCAGCTGAACTAACTAGTTCACGAGACTAGTTTTTAATAAAATGTATAGTAATTACTTATAAATCTGCATTTTGATCCTAAAGCATATATCTATACAAATTTAGTCAATAATGCATGCATGTTGTAAAACACCAACATAATAGTCATGTATTCTTGTATGTTCAATTGTTTGAATTTTACAAAATGAGTATTTCTGTAAATTTTTCATGTATTATGTTATTTTGCTGTTTCTACTTTTATTTCTTATTATGACTTTTGTTTTCCAGACCTTCTTAAAGAAAATGAAAGAGTCTGCAAACAGTATCGAGCTTTCATTGAATCAAGATCCTTTCTATTCACGTGTGTATTTTTTGATTGTTATTTAAATTTTTTAATAGGTATTAATGTATAGATATTTTAAGTTGTACATTGAAAGGTAATCTATTAAATTTATTTCTCTTTTGCAGTACTGCACTAGATAGTATAAAAACCCACCCTGACTTTCAAAAATTAAGTCTTTCATTAAATGCAGGTAAATAAAATATTTTCTTAAATGTACTATTTTCTTCAAAAAATTATTTGCAATTAAATTGTTTGCAGAGTTTCAAATATATGTCTAGCAAATTATTTTGCTGGATTTGTGATGAAGCTTGACTTCTCAGTATTATATTCATTAACTTAATTGAATTTTGATGTCTAGACTTAAAGATTTTATTTTAAAAGGTAATTTAATTGCTCCTAATAAAAGATAAGCTTTAATAATTGTGTTGATGACAAAATTAATTAAACTATTAATTGTAATGTTAAAAATGCTGATGGAGAATCTAATAATTTTGTATTAAAGTATGAGAAAAATAATTGGGCATTAATCATTAATATATTATAAAGATCTTGTTATTAATATATCATCACATCATAGAACAACATAATAAGGAAGGGTGTAACTGTTATTTATTTTATTATGATTTGATGTTTTGAAGTTCGTGAAAAATATAAAATGTCAGAATTTTAGAATGATTATATATATAATCTAAAATTAAAGAAAAAAAACTATTTTGTCTTGTATTACTTTTGGGTAAAATCCTATTTAAGCCCATCTCTGGCGACTTTTTCAAAATCTCACCAAATTGAAAGTATTTGAAGTATTCTCTTCAGATATTGTCAGGGTTGCCCTTTTGGAATCATTATCGCTGATTATTTGGCGAGATTTTAAAAAAGTTGCCAAAGGTGGGCTAAAATAAGATCGACCCTACTTTTGTTCAAGAAATAAGTTAGTTAATGTAAGAATTTATAATTGTTAATGTATAAAAATTTTTGTGTTTGACCAATTTACTGTGTAAAATTTCTGAAAAATATGTATTAACTTTCAAATAGAAGCTAATTTTCATTTTAATTTTTTTTAAAATTAAATTATTCATCCACTTTTTTTCAAAGATTATATTTTTTTATCGCAAATCCTCATATTCAGATATTATTGTGATTATTTTTTTATGGTTGCTTTTCCTACCATGCTCCTTATAATTCTTAAATTTATTTTTATTTCTTTATAGCTGCAAATGGTTGCTCAGCCAGTGTAAGTATGCACATTTGTTTTCTTCTATTTATATATTAATGAATTGGTTTCTTTGATATACATTCCTTTCTCTTTATTCATTATTATTTTGGGCTTATTGCTGAGAATGATTATTTTTTACAGCCAAAAAAAGAGGCATTAAATAGTGATGGTTTGGAAGTACTTACAGTCCTGCCTCGTACAAAATCTAAGTTGCCTCCAGCTGGTGTCGTAAAAAGAAAGCAAGTTACTTTTTTATTTTTTCAAATACATATGTATATATATATGTTTTAACAGTTTGTTGTAATATCTGTTGGTTTTCATTAGGGAATTATTACCTGGAACAGAAGTTTGGGTTATGAAATCGAATCTTCTTGATGTTTTTGTTCAAGGAACAATTTTATCATCATGCGAAGCTGAGAATAAAAAATGGTATAAAATACGCTTCGATGAAACTAGAGCTATAGCAAATAAACTTTATACAGCTAAACAGCTAGCATATAGAACGAACCCTGATGTTATTTTGCCTGTGGGGACACGGATAGCTGGTGAGTTGAAGTATTAGCTATTTTATTGTTGACTGATTTCTTTTTTGAACATGATATCTTTTAATGTCATTTTTTTCCCCCAAGAATTATTTTTCATCAATAATTTAACTATACATATTAACATTAATTTGAATTTTGTTTGCAGCTCGTTATTCAGATGGTGAGGAAGCTAGAATATATGCTGGTATTGTTGCAGAGCCTCCCAAATTTACTAACCAGGAAAGGTTGGTAGTTTTACATTCATAATTTATTTTTTCCCCTCTCATTAACACTTTCAGAGGCAGTGGTTGCAAAAGAGGGCACCGATTTAAAATTTTGTGTAAAAAAAACTGTTGGCTTTAAAATCCCAAAAATTCTTGAAACTTATAATTTAATCTCCTTTTAGAAAACTGATGGCAGCATGAGTAATTTTTGTTTCGTTCATGATGTTAATTTTGTGTAAAAAATTACCTCAATTCAAAAATGCATGATTTTTTTTTTTTTTTTTTTTTTTTTTACCTTTTAAGACACAAATTTTACCAAAATCAGTCATCTATTTTCTCACAAATATCCATGAAATTTTAAATCATAATTTTATTTCATTCTCAAATTGATTTAAGAATGAACTAAATTTGGCTGATTCACAGGTATCATTTGAGGACATTGCTTGTCCAGGACACTAGTTTCTTTGTTTGCCTTTCTTCTATGCCGCTGCCTTTTCTAATATGAAAGCTGTGTTTTGATATTTTGCAGATTAGGATGTAATTTTGATTTTTCATTCAAGAGGGGGGGGGGAGATTTGTTTATTTGTTTTTGTATTCAAAAAAAAGAAAATTTTATTTGAAGCCAGAAAACATTTAAGATTCTTTTTTTCCTAATATGTTTCATCATCATGTTCAACTTAATTTTTTCCCCTGTAAATATTTAGCTTTACATACCCATAAATTTTAATTTAATCTTTTTTTTTCATAACTTTTATTATTGCATTCAGCATGCATTTGATAATCAATACCCATCAAGTGTCTGCCATGAAAATATTCACTGTTCAATGTAAAAACTTGTACAAAACATAAAAAATGTGCAAAACAATATTTTTCTATTATTTTTTTAAAGAAATATACATTTCCGAATAATGTCTGTCCATCATAAGAACATTGCTTGAGGATTGTCTATGTTTACGGTGAGTGTTATAGAAACAGGTTACTGTAGAAAAAATTCATTTCACAGAGGTAGAAATTCATTCAAGTTTCTTATGTTGGCACATTTAGCGCCAAACTGCTTATGCTTGGATTTACTATTTGAGGGCAACATTTGAATCATTTTTAGCGCTTCAGAAAAATGTAGTTATTTGGACAATTTTCAATACCATTAATTTGAAATAAAAAAAATTATAGTTATATTATCGCTTATTTTTAAAATTTTAAATGTAAAGCAAAACTGGAAATGAAAAAGTAGAAAGCTGTTCAGCTCTAAGTAAAAGTTGTGTTGATAAAAGTTGATAAAAGCTGAACTTGGAGACCTGGAGAAAGGATCGGGCACTTCTGAATTCTAAACTACCACCATAATATTCTTTAACCCGGCAGAAGGTGTGCACCTAATAGTGACAAAAGAGGTGGTGCAGGGTATTGTGTCACCCCAATCCATTTTATCTAAAATTATCGATAAATTAGAGGAATAAACACATGTGGATTATAAATAATAATTAGTGCATTAATTGTTTAAGAAAATAAACTTCTTAAGTTCAGAAAACTGTTTTTAATATTTAAGAAAATTTTACATTAAAAAAATTACATACTTTCTTTAGGAGTTTTAATTCTGCATTCCTTTTATGGCAAGCATACAAAGAAGGATTTTTACATGCAAAATTATCTCATTTTATGCAAGGAATTGTAGTTTTATGATCTTTAGATCTTGGACATATAACACATCGTCCTTTGTCTAGTTTCAGCATTTTTGTTGGGATCTCCTGTGTGATTCATTAGAAGTGGTGGCATCCATACTTTCACGAAGTATTTTAGGTAGCCTTTTCTTATCTCGTCTTATGTTTATGTGTGGCTGAATAAGTGATAATGCCAATTTCTTCAGAAATTTTCTCCTATTTGCATATTCCAAGAAGATGTCTTTGTTGCCATTAGAGCTACTCGGGCATTTATGGCGGCGACGTTCCATGCGCAATAGAAAATAACCATTAGCCACCTGTTGGTTTTTCGAACTGTTGAATATGATTAAATTTCATCAACAGTGTGACGGCATTTAGTCAACAGCAACATAAATGCAAAGAAAGAGCTACAGAACGCAAAATTAGGCTGCTTAGAATGAGAAATTTCGAAGCAATAACAGTCGCGTGGGGAGACTGAGTCTCCCCATTCCCACTTGAATTCCAAGAAAGAATTACTTCAAGCGCAGAAAGAAAAGTAAAAATAACACTTTACCTACCAAGGGGACTGTCAGATAGGAAGGTACTGAATGGTTGATTGATTACAGATAAATATTTACCCTGCGACAGGTGTTCGGATAAGAATGGGGTGATTGTGTCCCCCGCGCGATCTCTCTCGTGTTAAATTGAAGTGATTTTTAACAAAGAAAGAAGGACAACTGGAACTGAAGATGCTTCCCACTGTAGCCTAATGTCCACATGAAATAATCCATGTTCCAACTTGTGAAACCCCAAATTTTACCCAATGATTATATATATGCTTTTTCTTTATAAAGAATATATAGAATAAATAGTTTAAAATGCTACCATCAAAATAACTTTGATTTTTTTTTTTGACCAACAATTGTTTTTTGCCAGAAAAAGAATTAACAAAATTCCAGAAAAAAAAAGCTTTTACTTTGCGCATTATACTGAAAATGATTTATCTATTTGATTAAACTAGTATTTATTATTAAAAACATTCAAAAGGAATTATTAAGTAATTTTTCCCCCTTTTAATTCATTTTAACAACTTTAGATGCGGGCGAAGGGAAGTCTTCTATATAGTAGAGCACTTTATTGAAGGGTTAATTACTGTTTCATGTCATGAATGCAAAAAGAACAGCCTTTTATTGATTATCTTGTACGCCATCTTACTTTTTTTTTTTTTCTCTTTCAAATTTCCTTTCAAAAATTGCTTGAAATACATTAATTCATTTTATTTACTGATAATTCTGCTTAAAATCTATGTAGCTTTTTATTGTATTGTTTTCAGTTCTTGTATACATGTATTTGTTTATATCCATATAATTTTTTTGTAACAATCTGAAAATAATTTAAATATTTGATTTTAAATTATGAGTGTGGAACTCATTCTTCTTTTGTTCTATGTTGTTAATTTTTTAAATTTACTTTTGAAAGTAAAAAAGAAGTATTTTTGTATTAAAATATTTTAATATTTTAATCATTTTCAGGTATCTCATATTTTTTGATGATGGATATGCTCAGTATATTGAACATAAGGACATTTATGTTGTGTGTTATCAAAGTAAGCTATACTTATATTATCTAGGAACATTATTCTTAATGTCATTTACTAATTCCTATTTTCAATTTAGCTGAATGGTGTTAATATTGACCATTTCTGAGGCAGTGGTTGCAAAAGAGGATAGGAATTTAAAAAGTTTCTATAAAAAATACTAATGACTTTAAAATACAAAAATTGCTGGAAAAATAGTATTTAGTCTCTTTTTAAAGAAATACATAGCAGCATGATTAATTTTCTTTTCGTTTATGGCATTAATTTTATGTTTGAAATATCCCAATTCATCTCAATTCTTAATGTCAAATTTGTGAATTATTTTGACCACTTAAGATATAAAATTTTATCAATAGCAATCGCTTGTTTTCCTACAACATTCGTGAAGCTTTTAATCATATTTAATTTAATTAGTTTCAAATTAATTTTAAAATGAATGGAATTGGCTGCTTTACAGGGGTCCTGATTTGAGGACACCACCTATCTAAGACATCTGTTTCTTCGTATCTTTTCAAGTGAAATTTGATATTTTGCTGAAAAGGAATTTGTAAATAATTTTTTTTTTTTAAATTTGAGTTTTATTTGAGGTTTCCAATATTCATCATACATTTTAGATGCAAATCAACATGGAGTCTTATTTTTTTCTTATTAAATTATGAATCTATTGTTGCGCTGCATTGTTTTTGTTACTTTCTAAAAAAGTCTGTCAGAAAATATAGTAATTAAAGAAATATTTTTTATTATACATAATTGCTTATTGTTATTGCAATTACAGGCATAGATGTTGCTGATGATGTGCATGAAAATATCAGTGAATTCATCAGAACTTATTTACAAAAATATCCTGAGGTATATTTGTATTTCATAATTTTGGTTTTATCTACTTTTTTGTTAAAAAAAAACTTATTTAACACATAATTTTTATTTAATAATTATAAATTATTTTTGTAGCGTCCAATGGTTAAATTGCAGAAGAATCAAATCACCAAAACAGAATTTGATCGTAAATGGTAAATTATGTTCTTTTTTTAAATACTGTGTTTTTTTATTTGATGAATCTTTCCTGGATACTTTAAGAAAATTTCAGTAATAATTAATTTTTAATTAAATTAGTAGCCACCTTAGAAATCAGCTTGTTGAACCTGATAATTGAATTTTTAAAGCCATACATTTTAAAAATTTCAATTATTATTTATTGGTATAAGAATAAGAAATCAGTCTTTAGTATTAATATTGGATATCAATTTAATTGAAATTATTATGGACAGAAATCAAAATTATATATTTTATGAAATATAAATCTTATTTCTGAATCAGTGTCCAAAGAAAGCAAATTTTTCTTTGTAATTTTGCAATTGGTGAAAGCTTACAATTAAGTATTTTCATGGACGAGTTTGAATTTCATTACAACATTAAGGGCATTGTAAAATAAACTCTGTAATTAACATAAATTGGACTTGCATTTTGTAAATGTAAATGTTGTAAAAAAATGTTGAGCAGAAATGAAATTGCTGTTATTAAAAATGTATTTTTTTTATAGTTATCATAGTATGTTATATATATGTGTGTATGATTAATACTTCTGAAAGATATAACATCTGTTTTCTTAAATAAGCCATAATGATTTTCTGCCAATTGATTGTCTGACCTCAAGCTGAAGTAAACTTTCTTTTTAACATCTATTCCTTTATTTAAAATTTTCTTTCCCTTGATTGGATTTAGTTTTTGCCATGATGATCAGAATTCATAGTAATTAATGAAGCATTGAGTTTCATGTGTCTTAGCAAAGATCAGAAATTGTATTTCTTCAAGGTCATCTCTAAGTGACATTTTCTTAAGCTTTAACAATATTGGAACATTAGTAAGGAAAACAAATAACAGGAGTGTGTATATATTAAAAAAAGGAGGGGGGACAACAAAACTTGCTGAAAATATGCATATTTAATGCAGGATCTATACAACTCAACCAGATGTATAGAGTAGAAATGGTAACAAATCTTTAGCATTCTGTCTTTCCACGGTTAAAGAATAAATCAGTTCAGAGAAACAATATTGAAGTACCAAAAATATGTGTCTGGATTGTCTGACAACTAAAGTAAAACACATGAAATGGAATGAAACATTGGTGTATTGATAAATATAAAATTGTGACAACATAGCATTGATAAACTTAGATTTTACAATATAAATTTTATAACATTGTTTAATGTAAAAAATGTTCATTGCTAATTCCACAATATTGTGCAATCCACATTGAACAAATATTCCACTTGATTTTTCTGGAATAAAATCTCAAAGGGAGACAGGAGGGTATGGTGATAAGGTCTTGGCTTTGGAACTGGAGAGCTCCAGGTTTGTGGTCTGATTCCACTGAAGAATAGTTGTGTAAACGTCTCTGGTGCATGTTAAATCTGCCGGGACTAAATGTCGTTCCGCTGATGTGGTATGGAAGTTAGAAGATGGGGAGCCAGCTCAGATAATGTCCTTAAAAGGTTCTTAAATTTTAAAATCATTTTTAAGCACCTTAAAAGTGTGCTTAATTTTAAAAGAGAGGCCCTTAATGGAGCATAATTTTCTTGAGAAGTGCAAAAAAGATTTTTTTGTTTTCTCATTTGATAAATGCACTGAGCCGATTATAGTATAAATATTTGTTTACGGGAAGTATCAAAAAAGAAAAATAATCAAAGGGAAGCATTCAAGAAGGAATATGGGAGTTTTAACCCTTGTTAAGATAACGGTTAATGAATTCCCTCCCCCCCCCCCTGTTTTTTCAACATTGGGCGTCGTATGGAAATATTGGAATGGTTATTCCGAAAGAGCGAAATACAAAATATGCAAACTGGTTGCAACTCGAAAATGTTTGATTTTCTTTTGCATTTAGTGATCTAAATAGCAAATAATTTATTTTAATTATGCCTGAAAACTTTTATGTTCAACTTTTTATGTCTTCTTAAAGACAGAGCAGATTAGCTCCGAATGATGACAAATAATGTATGTAAAAGAAATAGATATGAGGAAATGACATTTTTCTAAAAACACACATGAAATGTTGTATGTCAAAAAATAAATGTTATCTAGACATTTTTATTCTTATTGGCATGAAAAACTTAACACATTCGATCATCATTCTTCTTAATACAGTTGATTCCGGTTAATGGGACCACATCGGGACACGATCATTTTGGTCTTAATAACCGGCTGGTCCGATTAAACGAACATGCCCTATGCTACAAGACGGGACATGCTATACGTAACATATTAAAATGTCATTATGACCTTTACTGTGTGGCACATGCATATGGCGAACATACAAACAAGAACTACTGTTGCTTATGAACTTTATTCATTGAAAAATAAATTTGCAAACAAATTCTTCGAAATGTTCCACACAATACTCAGCATGTGAAGCACAGTAAAAAAAAGTTCTTATCAAATTCCAGTCAACGTTTGAAGAACTTAATCCAGTGTAATCTGACGCGTTCTATTGATGGACTGCACTTGAACAAAATCACTACAAACATCTAATGCAGCAATGGGACTGCATTTCCCTCCTGCATAAAATAGTGACGCAAAGTTTCATTGCATTTCTTAGCATCCTGTATTGTCACTTGCACCAACTCATTAGGGGCGTCATCATCATTTTCCTGGTCTTCCGATGCTGTAGCGTGTTTTGCTGTAATTTGAGCAACAATTTCAGCATTGTAATCTTCATTTCCATCGTAGCATTGAAGCTCGTTGTCGATGGATAGAAATTCTTCATAATTTTCAACCTGTTGAAGTTCCACATTTCTCTCACCATTTTCACTTTCAATCAGCATGTCCACATCCACCTCCAAGACCAAATTCTTAAAGCCACAGTGAGAAATACAGTTCTGAATTGTCTCTCTGCTTATATTTCGACAGCTATCGGCCAAACATGTAACTGCTTGTAAGATGTTGACCTTTGCACCGACTTCTCTGGCTGTTGAAGATGATGAGGTCAGCAAACTTTCATCAATTGCTTCAATGACGTAATTGACCCACTTTTCACGATAAAAGGTCTTCAAATTTTTTTATGATGCCCATGTCCATTGGCTATACTAAAGCTGTGGTCCTGGGAAGTTGCAATTCCAGGTGGGTGTTTCTTTCCTGGCATTTTGGTAGGGAAGACAAGACACGCATAGTTCACTGACTAAAGTGTTCCGTAGAAATTGGTTTACGTGGGATTTCATTTCCCCAAAAAGCGGAGAAGCAGTGGTTCCTCACTGGCGGCTATCGAGCTGCCCGTTCTAAGAAACAAAGTACTTGCTCACCTCACACTGGTTCTTTTCCCTATCAGACTTCCTGCTGTACACAGGCGACTTGTGGCTTCTTTTTCATCTTCCCTGCCACGTTCTTTGGTTCGTTTAAACGGAATTTTGGTTCAAATAAGCAAATAATATTAGGCTTATGTAGATAGGATTTGTTTCGGTTCTTTAAGATTCAGTCCGAATAAGCGGCTGGTCCGATTATCCGGTGATCCAATTAACCGGATTCGACTGTATATTGTTTCATTGGATCTTTTGAATGAATATGAAAAGGATTTTACTGTATAATTTTTGTTTTTCTTACAAATTCTTTAAAAATGAATGTAGTCTTATACTGTCAACATCGAAAAAAAGATAATAATTTACTTAAGAAGTTAAAAGTAATAAGACATTTTTTTTATTAACCTGAACATTTATGAACACCATTAAGCTATTCTATTAAGTAAAAGGATTTTAAAAAACTTATTTAGAACACGGCATTGTTCTATCTTCAATTTTTGTGGTAGTTTTACCAGTTTCATAATGGTAATCATTCCAGAATACTTGGTTCTAAGCTTAATAGGATTACATCTAAAATTTCTAAATGAAGGGAGTGCAGGAGAAAATGACTCTCTATTCTATCTATATCAAATCTTATTTGCTGTTTCCCTTGTATAAATCCAATGTAAACTTTTGATCATGATGTGCTTCTACATCAATGATGACAATGTCAGAAATGATATATATCCATCTAAATAATCTAGTACTTTTTTTTGGTCAAAACTTAAAAGACATCCATGTAATAAAAATGCAGAAATTCTTTGAGATAAATATGGCTTAATAAGTAAATTGCATTTATCTATTAAGAAAGAGAACCACACAACGACAATTTAGAAAATAACTTGAAATTTATTTAAACGGGGTTATATCTCATTACCAGAATGAAAAGTAAAAACAAACTTATTGAATGATGCACATCTACTTGCAAATACACACTACGACAAACAACATCTTAAAAGTTCAGTTGATCTTTTTCTCTTATTTATCTAACATTTGACTTCTTATATATATGTACGGCGATATACAAAAATTCATCTTCTTCAATGATATGCAAATAAGAGTCATCTTATTAGCATATCGTTTTAGATTTCTGCTCTTGTGTGGCTGCATTGAATCAGCTGGATTCGAAAAATTTGAACCCGATTGCGGATGCTGCCGATACAAGTAGGAGAATTTTGGCTTATTCCCAACAGAAATAAAATTTAAAAAAATGCACATATAAAATTAATTTATAAGCATTTTTTAAAATAAGAATTATGCAGTGTTATAAAACAGAAAATAACCAAAGATTAGCAAATACGCAAGTTTACGTATGCATACATGTACAAAGGTGCCTAATTTTTTTGCCAAAGGGACTTAAAAGTGCTACATTATTTTCAGGATTTTTTCATTACACACCTTGGTTCAGTATTGTGATATAACTGTAGTGAGGAATAGAAATAGATAAGGACTCATTCACCCAAATTAAGAGGCTTATTCTCTTAAATTTGAATCCGATAGCTGTTGCATTAAAGATTCTCACAATATATCATAAAATGTAATCTGAAAATATACAAAAATGGAATATATGTTGTTAATTACATTTTATACTAACTCTTTATGAAGTCTCTTTAATCTTATAGCCTTTAATATTTATTGATTTAGATCCATGATTAATTATGTTATTATCTTTTACAGGTGGGATACTAAAGTCTTGGATGTTGATGCTAGTATGGTTAAAATGTTTTTTATAGCAACACAACGCACAGAATGGATATATAGGGGATCTACTAGACTAAAACTTTTGTATAATGAGCTTGTAAGTATAACCGTTCTTGTAACGAAAAGTTGTCTTTTAAAATTTGGTTGTAGTTTGGAAAATTTAATTTGCATGTATGATGAGGAAAGCCAGATTTGTGTAGCATCATAAAAAATGCTTAAATTTGAAAGCCATTTTTAAGCACATTAATAGTGCTTTGTTTTCAGAAAAGCTCTTATAACAGTGTCAATTTTCTCATGGAGAGCAAAGTATGCTCCTCCTCCCTCTGCAAGTTGAATATGTTATTTGGAAATTGAGGCTGTAAAGGCTTGTTTACCAAATGTATCAATACAGGGAATTAACAAAAGAGAAAACATTCATCAGAAAGAATCCAATGGTTGCAGCATATGTTAAAGAAGAAAATGCAGATTGGCTTAATCAGTAGAAAATTAGATAACAATAGGATAAATATCAGAAAGATATCAAACATTGGAAAAAAAACTGCTCTAAGAACATCACATATTTCATCATCTTGTAGTATTTTTTTAATGTCCTTGGTCATGAATTTTGATTTCTAAAACCAATCTCGCCAAATTTATTGACAAAAGAAGGAAAAAAAACTCCTCAATCTGTTATTTAAATATAAAAAAATTAAAAAAAAAATAATTTCCAAAATAATTTTTTATATTTCTCAGGTTTTTTGTTGTTGTTTTATTTAGTTTTTATCCCTGTTTTTTGTAACTTATGCAATATATTTTTTGTAATGAAATCTCTTTTAATATATAAAGTTTGTCCTGAGCAATGCCTAGCTTGAAGTCAATGAAGTTTTGTTCATGAAACGTGGGAAGTTTTTTTTAGACAGAAGATTGGATTGGGTGAGAAAATGGCTAAGAACTTATTTTTCAAAATTTTTAATTCGAAGATTTATTTAAAAAATAGAAACAGAACATAACATGTTTTCATTATGACAATAAAGCATGTTAATTCACACAAATTATTATACAAAGACTACTCATAATATATTAAAAAAGAAATCTCACATAAATAAATATATCACAGCATTTCAGCGATAAAAATTTTGTTTGAATAAAGGTATTTTTATCATGTGAGACATGATGATGTTTTACTTTGAGGTTTGAGAAATTTCTGTCCTGCAAAATGCTTGGGCAGAAATTTGGTGATATTACTTTTGAAGCATCAATTTTTAGCTTTTATAAGGGTATTAAAAATTATAACTACTGTTAAAGTGTATCAAATCAGCCACTGCCTAACTTAGCTTTCTGATAAATTGTTTGTGGATGCCAATAAATAATGTGTTGCACTTTATTTTCTAATGAAGCAGTTTGAATTAAATTTTATTCAGAATTTAGATATACACATACATTTTCTGCTAAGGAAGTGATTATTTACATATATTTACAGGTTTAAATGCATAAAATTCAACATTCACGGGAAAGGAATTCTAAAAGAACTTATAAAGAACAATTCCTTTTTGTACTGAGATTGCATCTGAGAATAAACAAAAACAATGTCACAAATGTAATGACGTCAGAAAAGCAATAACATTTCTATAAATGGAATTTATAAAGATTACTTTAAAAAAAACACGGTAAAAATGTAGAAAGTTTTCAGGTGCAGATAGGGAAATAAAATACCTTCCGCTGACCAACAGGCAAAAGTCCAACTTCCTCAGAGGCTCTGGCAACTTTTCTATTCCACTCCTCTATTCCATGGAAGTTATAGATGTGCCAGATCTTGTACACTTTTGGATCAGTTTGATCCCACTTCTCTGTTTTTACTGGATAAGACAATAAAAACAGAAAATGATAAAGAAGGTTGTTACATTTGGCAGCTTATTGCCAACAAAAAGTTACAAGTTGGCACTAATGTCCACCATGTACCTAATTCATTTGTCTGGCTAATAAAGGGCAGGGCAGTAAAATATTATCATGCAAAGAAGCACAAACAAGAAAATGGGAATGAATTTGAAACAGCAAGCAGAGGTATCAAAAGCTACATGTATGTTTTTTCAGCTGACAGATAAAGTTTTGGAACTGGAATGATTTTAAGATTGAAGGGCATCACTTTATATATGCATGCATTTTTTATTTCTTTGTAAAATATTTATAACATAATCTGCAGTTTCTTCCATAAAATATATACAACATTATTTAATTTAGTGAAGTAAGAATTTTTTTATAGGCTGAACAGCAGGTTTTCATTTTAATTTCATGATCGTTAAACATTCATAAAGGTTCGTTGCTAAACTTTCGAAGTAAGCGGCAATAAGACAGTTTCTTTTTAGTCTCATTATTTACAAATCCTGTTATTATAATTAATGATCATAGCATTGTTCTGTCATCAATTTCATAGCAGTTTGATGAGTTGTATGGTGATTGCCTAATAAATATTTTTGTTCTAAGTTTTATAATATTGCTAATAAAATTACTAAATAGAATGAATTAGTATTCTTATTTACTTTTAATTTAGTATTATTTACTTTTGATTTAGAATTAGTATTTACTTTTCCATCTTAGCCATGTTGAATCTTGTGCGTTATTGTTTATATAAAATTCGAATATGAAGTTTTTGGTCATGCTGCGTTTCTGTCTCACTGTCGACATTTTCAGATTTTCAATCAATCTAAATGAATTTTTAACTTATTAATTTTAAGAAATGTTGTAAAAGATCACAAAGAATTATTGTTAATCTTATAAAAGTTAACTCGTCTTTTGGCATTGATAGATTCCCCCCCCTCCTCCTTTTAAGTAATCATTTCTATGTATTTGTCACAAATACAGAAATAAATCTTTAAATTTAAAGAATAAGCATTTTAAATTAATTTTAAAAAATTTCAAAAAGAAGTGTTTATTACACTGACAAGTAAATCTTGGGAGGGAGATGGATGACGAAAGGAAGTAGATCTTTAACATTGTTTATACAAAGGTGCTTAATTTTTTTTGCTAAGGTGCTTAAAAGTAATTACTTTTACAGCAGTTTCTCACTATGCACCCTGAAAGCATTATGTGGAAAGAAAGAGAAATATTAATTTTAAATCAAGATTTTGCAATCACAATAATACCTGTATCTTTGTTTTATTTGAAATATTATTAGTTTTA
Source organism: Argiope trifasciata (assembly GCA_026543055.1). Classification (NCBI taxonomy): domain Eukaryota; kingdom Metazoa; phylum Arthropoda; class Arachnida; order Araneae; family Araneidae; genus Argiope; species Argiope trifasciata. Next base: position 1,296,421 of record JAPMOQ010029938.1, read on the forward strand.
TTTGAATTTCAGGAAAAATTTTATCATGTAGAAAGTATCAAAAATGAAAATCTGATTTTTTAAATGATGAAATCTCAAATGCAGTCAATTAGAGAAGATGTGAACATTTTAATTGTAAAATGGGCAGTTAACAATTTTAATAATATTAAAAAATATAGAGATGTTGTTCTGAAAGTAAAACTTAGAATTTACTTACTTCGTAGGTTAATAAATTTCCAGTTTATAGAATAGAATTGTTAGATATGTTTTATTTTCAAACAGTCATATTAGTGTAATTAATAAGATGTTTTACAATTTTTTTTTGTTCAAAGAATTCTTTTATGTTTAGTTTTCTGTTTTCCGAATAAAGGAAATTTTCACAAATGTGTTTTTCTGTTATTTGAAGTAGACTGAAAGTTGATGAATCAAATATATTTCTAACTTTACATGCTTTACCCTCTCTTTAGATAATAATAATAAAAATCCTTATAATTAACTATAAAATTTTTACAAAATGTGTGCGGAGAATTTTAGAGTCAAGTTTCTTATGAAACAGCATCTTTAAGAATTTCTTAAGGCTGGCAATAGTCTTTTGGTGATATGTAACAAAAAAAAGCAAGTTTTTAAATAGATGGTAAGGTAGCAGATATAACTTCATAAGAACTTTATTTTTAATATTTTTTCTATGAAAACAAATTATACATAAAAAAAGTTTCTGAAAGATTTAAAATACTCATTAATATAATTCTGTTTACTTAGTATATGTGCTTTATCTAACATAATTTATCATAATAAATTGGTATTGGTATTTTAAAAATCAAAAGCTTCTTTTTTATATTTTAAATATTGAAAATCAAAATTAAGTTTTATCTAGTGATACATTCTAAATGTTTCTATTGACATTGAAATATCTGTTATTAGGCAAATGCAGAAGCTAATCGTATAGCTGGTAAACATCGGAGACATAATATTGTTCCAAGAAAACCTCATCAGCCATATGTAGAGTATACTAGAGAAAGAGATACAAGGTCTTCTGAAAAGACAGATATAGAAACAATTGAATTGGACTCGGGTTTGTAAACATTTTTATTTTTGTATTGTAACTTTTAGTTAGTTGAATTTTCGTTTATTATGTTTGCAACTTAATTTTCAAGGTGGAAATAGGACCTTCTAATATCAAATTAAATACATTTTAAACTTTGTTATGGTAATAAGTATAATTTTTTTTCTTGGAGTATTTATTTTTATCTAAATGAGTAGGGGATTTTTAATTTTTTTTCTTTAAATTTGAAATTTTCAATGTAATTTACTTCCAACTTTATATTGTTGTAATAATTTAATTTGACCATTTTCATGTTTATAGAAATATAATTTTTAAATTCATCTTAAAAAATATTTTTTTTGAAGACTGCTGCAGTAGTGCATTTTGCACAATACTTTGAATCATGCAAAACTGGTATGAAGTAATTTTTTAAAATTCAGATGTGTGTTTTATTCTGGCTTGTAGTGACAGTTGTCCTCGGGTATTGTTCTCATTATCAGACCATGGTTCAAAATTATGAGTTCCATCTCAAATTAGCTCTAGTGTTGCTTTAAATGGGATGTTGATATAACTAAACTATTCATATGTAAATTATTTTACTCAGTTGCATGCTTATTTGCAATTCTTACTTAGTTGTTCTTTTCAGAGTTGTATTGTGGTTATACCAGCTAATAGAATACCTATAGAATTAAAACAATAAGAACAATCTTCATGAAATTTAACTTGTGTACTCTTGTAAGCCAAAATTAGGTTACTTACAACTTTTTTTGTTGTTGTTAGTTTGTTTTTAAAATTTAAAAGGTAATATGTTGCAAGCTTGAAACTTAAAAGATATTAATAAAAAGATTGCTGTTCTTGGAATTCTCGTCTATATTTTTTCATCTACTCCAATAACGTGGATGACATTAATGGTTGAGAACTTTAAAAACCTTTGCTTGCTTTATTTATATTTTAAATATTTTTCCTATTTAGTAATGAAATATTCCCATTAATTCAATAGAGTCTGATACTGAAGAAGGAAAAGTTAAGACTGTACAGCATGCTAGGAGGAAGACTGGTGGCTCACAGTACTTAACTAATGGCGAGAAGCCGAGAAATACTGCTCGCAAATCAACTTCTCTTAAACCTAGGGAGCCTGAAAACAGTATGTTTTAAAACATTTATATATTATTTTTAATGCCTTATTATTATTATTTAATATTTTAAAAATTGTTTTTTTAATTGTTACATTTATTGGGAAATTCTTAAAAGTAATTTATTGTATAAATTTCTTTTACAGCCTATGTGGACATAGATCATGCACCTGACATTCAATCACATTTAGGATACAAAGACATGCACAATTTAGTTTCATTTGTTAGAGTTGAATATAAGGATCATGAATGCTCTAAAGCATGTGCAGAAACAAGTCCAATTGAATTTAAAGGGAAGAATCCTCTTCTTATTCCAATATATGTTGGTTGGGAGAGGTAAGTGGAATTATTGCTGAGCCATTTTATGAAATGTTTTTTTTAAATAATAATCGATTTTTTTTTGCTGTGTATCTTCTTATCCAAGATAATTTATAATCTAGAAATTTAAAATAGTAGATATCTAAAAATATGAATGAGCTATATAAAGCAAATAAATGAAGATTGGTTAATACACAAAATAAAATTTCAATTATTGAAGTTGAATAATTCACATGTGAATTTATTGCTTGCTTATTAAGTTGGTAAATATTTTTGAAGCTCAGATTCCCTGAATTTGAAAGATTTGTCTTTTAGAAAGAATTTTATCTCTAAATCAGATTTACTTAGAAATTTGCTAACCCTGAGTTACGAATCATTAAAATTTTTTAAATTTTTTATTTTTATCAATAAGATTTTAAATAACTTAGGCTTGTCTAAAGATTTAAAAAATGTTTAAATTTTATCAATTCAGTTACTTATTTAAAAAATATTTTTTATTTGTCTTTAAAACATCATGTAGTGCTATATAAGTAATAATAATAGTCATTAATAATTCAAATAAAGAAAATTATTTTGTAGCTTAGAAATAATATATTTAAAGATTTCTAATATATAGTTACTTACTTATTACTTTTATAATGGCTTAAGAGGATTTGAATTTTTGTGTTTGAAATAAAGTAATTCTGATTTTAGGCAAATTTGGAAGTTCTCAAAAGGCTCAACAAATTTAGGAATAATGTACCGGGCTCCATGTGGTAGACAACTACGAAATCTGAGAGAGATTCAGCAGTATCTGATTGTAACAGAATCCAAACTCACCATTGACTATTTTACTTTGAATCCATTTATTGTAGTTTTCCGAACTTTTAGGCCTAGAGAGGTAATTATGAAATTTTCTTTACTTGATTAAGTGATATAAAAATGAATAACTTTTGCTTTAAGATTATACAATTTAACATAATTCAGAAGTTTCATTTTTAAAAATTATGCTTGTGAAGAGGGATTCAGCTGCCGTTTAAATTAATATTTACAGCATTATAATTTAATATTAATTGTCTTTGAGTAATTGATGAGATTTTTTGTATTATTTTCCTTTTTACATTGAACTAAGACAGTGATTCTCAACCACTGAATCGTCAAATTTTAGTAATGTATATAGTAAAAATTAGAATGTTTAAAAAGAATTCTGAGTAAACTTTATTTAAATTAAAGAAAAGTACACTGTTGCTTTTACAAAGTTAAAAAGTGTTTTCTGGAAAAACAGTTTATAACCTGTTTTTATCTTAGATAATTGTAATCTGTCATAAAGTATTATTATTGCAGTTTTCAACATCGTATTTGTGTGAATTCAGATTTTCACATAACCAACAAAACAGCAATTTTAGTACGAAGGCATAATGAGGCTTCCTGAGAGTTCAAAGAAAGTAACTTCTTATATAACAAAATAAATATTGTGTATTCATTTCATATTAGAAATAGTAAAGAAACGAATGGGGCATCCTAATATTTTAAATAATCCAGCTAGATTTTAATATTAAAATTAAGAAAGCTAATTATTCAGTTTTATTTATTGTGATTAAGTCTCACTTCTCATCATGTGAGTAGTGTGGAATTTGTAAAGTATAATTAATGCAAGTTGATCTGTGAAAGTTTATTTTTATTCAAAACATATTTTTGAAAAGAAATGAGGAATTTAAAAGATAATTTTCAACTGTAAAAAGATATCTTTTTAGCATAATTTTATTTTGTAATTGAGTTTTATTTCAAAAGACTTTGCATAATATTTAAAACTCTCATTAAATATGGGAATTGATTGCTTGTTTTCAAGCTAGTTATGATTATTCAAAAAATGATATGATTTACTATCTCTGTCTTAATTGAGTGATTTTTAAAGGTTTAATAAGCTGATAGATTATTTTTTAGCTGTTTCTGTGTTTTGCTAACATTTGTGCAAAACATATCAAATAGTACAAAACAATTTTATTTTCATTATTTGCAAATATAAGGTTAAAGTATATTTTCATTGGAATTGGAATTTTTTGTATGTAAAACTATTTTTAAAATTCTTTAAATTTCTATTTATTTACTATAGCATATTCTCAATATTATTTAGCTTGTTCTAAGAATGCATATATATATCTATACTTATAATAAAGCTCAATGTGTGTGTGTTGGTGCTCTACAGGTCAGACTGTTGGACCTACAGCTACCAAATTCGGTGCATGTATACCTTTGAGGTCTTTCGAATTTTTAATTAGAATTTGAATTAATTAAAACTTAAGCAAAATTTCGATGTTTTTCCACTATAACTTCCGAAAATAATATCGCGCAAACATGATTTTTACATCAATTTAAAGATTAGCTTTCTAATGGTATCAGTGTTTTAACATATAACTAAAGCTTCTATTTTGAACGATTTTTTAAACAAATATTTTAACCATGTTTTTTTTTTTTTTTTTTACACGTGACTGGATAAAATAAGAGAAAACAATGATGGAAGTTGAAATTAAAAAACAAACAAACTATCATCGTAAATCAAATCTAAAGAAATACAACTTTCAGCACTTGACTGGATAAAATGACATAAATATAAAATGTGATATTTTCTAAAAAAATAAATGCAAGGCAAAGGATTCTATGATCGTTTGCAATATTTAAATCATTAATTCAATAAATTATCTTTATTTATACAGGATATGCATTCATATTCCGGTCCAATGGTCAATTTGTAAAATATTATTAATGGGCATACATATTGTTTAATACAAATATTATTAATTTGATCTAAATGAAGTAAGTAATTACATTTAATGTAACTTGAGTCAAACAATGCATTTATGAATAATGAGTTTTAGATTTCTTCATACTTTACTCAAAGCCATATTTTACAAAATATTTTTATTAATATTTTAAATAAAAGTTGCTACATCAATCAGTTTTCTAAATCAATAATTAAAACTGACTGATTTATAAAATTAAAGAATGTTATTAGGAAAACGTGCTCTTTTAAAACTTTCCATCCATCATCTTAAAGAAAATATTAATTTTAGGCCAATTAATGGCCGGAATTACTTCAAGGCTAAGGAATATGTGATTTAATTGAAACTTTTAGAACGCATTACTCATGGTGAACCAGCTGGTCACCAAAGGTGGCTAGTATATATATATAATATTGTGGCTAATTATTTTTTTAATGAAATGTAGATAAAATATGAACATCCTGATGTTACGCAAGGCAAAGAAAATGTTCCTGTGCGTTGTGTGAATTCATGGGAAAATGAGGCTCCACCATTTGTGGAATATTCACGTAAAAGATTTCCCGGACAAGGAGTCTTTTTAAACGAAGAAAAAGAATTTTTAGTTGGGTGTGACTGTACAGATAATTGTCAGGTGAATCTTTTTTAAATAAATAATAATTTTACTTATTGTTGGTTTCAATATCCTGAGGCATTTAGTTTCGACAATTCTATCTCATTAAGGGGTGAGATGTGGAAGGATAACCACATTTCCAGAATTCTTGTCATTCTTTGATCTTGATTTCTGTTCAGTCAGACACTTTTTCCTTTTTTTTTTTTTTTTCACTACATATGCTATTATCATGCCAATTCTAACCATATTGTTTTATTTTAATTCAATAATGTAAATGTTTCCTCCTTTCATCTTTCCTCTCACCCCTATTTTGAAGAATTAAACCCATCCTAATTTAGGCACAGAAGTACAAAAGGTTTTAGAATCCGTTTGCATTCAATACTTCTATGTAGTTCTTCTATATACAACATTGTGATAATCATATACCTTATTTGGTAATAAAAGTATTTATTCTGGCATTCACTATTTGCTGTATTTATTTTCTTCTGTTTCACAAGAAATTTTATGATCAATTTTTCACTTGCATTAAGATATTCTAGAAATCCTCAAATTTATATATATATATATATATATATACACTGAAGTGACAAAAGTCATGGGATAGCAATATACAAATATACAGATAGCAGTAGTATCGCAGCGAAAAAGTATAAATGCGCAGTTCGTTTTCCAGAGCTTTCATTTGTGTTCAAGTTATTCATGTGAACAGGTTTTTCGTGATTTATGGCGGCACGACGAGAATTAACAGACTTTGAACGTGGAATGTTAGTTGGAGTTAGACGCATGGGTCATTCCATTGTGAATTCAACATTCCGAGATCCACAGTATCAAGAGTGTGCCGAGAGTATGAAATTTCAGGCATCACATCCCATCATGGACAGCGCAGTGGGCGACCACCTGCACTTAACGACCGAGACCGCCGACGTCTGTGTAGAATGGTCAATGTTAATAGACTCGCAACACTTCGTCAATTAACTGCAAGAATCAATGTGGGACGTACGAGGGACGTGTCTGATAGGACTGTGCGGCGAAATTTGTCTTCCTTGGGCTATGGCAGCAGAAGACCAATTCGAGTGCCTTTACTGACAGCACGACATCGCCTGCAACGACTCTGCTGTGCTCGTGAGCATATCGATTGGTTTTTACATGGCATGGACTCGGTCCTCTGGTGCAACTGAACCGATCATTAACTGAAAATGGTTATGCTACTTGCAGATCACTTGCAGCCATTCATGGACTTCACGTACCCACTCAATGATGGGATTTTTATGAATGACAATGCACCATGTCACCGGACCAGAACTGTTCGCGATTGGTTTGAAGAGCATTCCGGACACTTCCAGCGCATGATCTGGCCACCTAGATCGCCTAATATGAATCCCATCGAGCATTTATGGGACATCATCGAAAGATCCTTTCGTGCCCAAACTCCTGCACCATCCACACTTTCACAATTATGGATGTCTATACAGACAGCATGGCTCAATATTCCTGCAGAGGACTTCCAACGACTTGTGGACTCCATGACACGTCGAGTTGTTGCACTTCGCCGGGCAAAAGGAGGACCGACACAATATTAACAGTCATCCCATGACTTTTGTCACTTCAGTGTATATATATGTATATTCTTGATGGCAAGATGTAACTAATATTTTTTTTCATATTAAGAATAAGCTATTTAATTTAATTTTGGTTTTATAAATGTGATAACTATTTGTTAATGAATTTGTGAAAGAGTTCAAGTTAAAATTTATAAACTTACATTAATTTACAAATAAATTTTTAAAAATATATCATTTTCCTATTAGACTTCATCAAAGTGTGATTGTCAGCGAATTACTAGCTATGCTTACAGTGGTCATTATAATGCAGATGTTGGATACAAGTATCGTCGTCTGAAAGAGCCAGTGGTTACTGGGTAAGTGAAAAGTTCTTTAATTTTTATGCAAATGTAATTAAAATAATATCTTATTAGTTTGATTATATAAAATGTGTTTAAAATTTAATAACATAATTATTTCTTTTAACTTTTGTAATCTATTCAAGAAGATATCAGATTTCTGAAATTTACTTTAAGTAGAAATCTAACGTAATTTCATGCAGAATAAGTACACATATTCTAACAATTTATACTAATAATAAAGATGAATATGTGTTTGTTTTGATGTTCTTTAGATCAGACTCTAGACCTTACAAAATTTGGACAAATATTTCTTAAAAATACATGAATCAACTCAATGTTATTAAAAAAATTCAATATTAATTCCTTAATTAATTAATTTATTTGCAGAATATTTGAATGTAACAGTACATGCAAATGTGGACCTCATTGTGCAAATAGAGTTGTTCAAAATGGTCTGCAAGTAAGTAATTTTAATATTCCATATTTTATCCTTTAGCAGGATTTTTAGCATTATATTTATCAGGAAATATTTGTTCTCTTAAGAGAAACATTGTATTTTAATGTATTTCCTATTTAAAACTTTTTTTAAATACATAATATTTAATAAGTTTGCTTTTATTAATGTTAGATATTTCTTATATAGCACATTTTTGCTTTAAAATAATAATTAAATAATCTCTTGTTTTTCATTTATCTGATTATTATGATTTTAGTTGAGTGAAAATGTGATTTTAAATGAATAAGCAATGAATTTTACTACAAATGCTAATAAAGAAGAAAATAATAGAACTGTTTTTGAGTGAAAATGTGTTCAGAAAGTGATGGATAGTGAAGGGTAATGATAGATAATTATTCATATAGGAATCAATTAAAATTCCATATTTTTTTTTAGATATAGTTGATTTTGCAAAGCTTTGTTAAAATTTATTATCAACTGCATTCATGTAAAATTAATTATGGATAAACATAATGATTGCATAATGAACTAAACAAAATACAAAAGAATGACTCCCTATAAGTATCATTGTTCAATACAAGGGAGAGAATCTTCTATAAATAATTTGCAAGCCTAGGTAGAGACAAATTGATTACAAATCTGTAACGTTGCTTCCCAGAATGGTTAGTTTGATCAAAGGAAAGACCATTTTACAATAAGCTCTGTTGGATGTTGATCGGGTGTGGGACCAATGATCTCAAAGCTTGGTGACATAATAGTTATTACTGGAAAATTTCAGAATTATAGCAGTTGAGCCAGTCGGAATCGAGATACACTCGATTAGTTCAGAGTCTTCTCTGTCCATCTCCCAGGAACTATGAAAGGCTAGCAGTCTTAAATTACAGTGAGCAACGTGTCATGTCATGTAGTGAGTCATCAAGAGGATAACAAAGCAACAGCGAAATAGTTCGACGAAGAACAAACTTTGTGTGGAGCTCAAGAGATTGCCAAACTGAGCTGTATGCTGATTCTTGATGCTTATTGTGGAAACAGCATTGTGTCATGTGTGGAGTAGTCAGCTATGTAATAGTGAATCAGCAGTTGGATATTGCTAAGGTGTGGAGAATGGTGAATTGCAGATGTTTGGAGAGACCATAGAGTTAGATTCTTGCCTTCTGCTGAATTCTGTCTGTCTGCTTTGTGTTCTGTGATTTTAATACTACTGACTACTACCTGTGGGGCTACTGTTTGTTGTTGTATACTGCTGTGTGTTGCTTGCCCTTGGCATGACTGGCATTTGCTGTCTCTGTGTAATCATGTCTTTCATGTTTAATAAATGTTGTTTTCTATTAAAGGACTTAATTTCATTGACCAACAAGTTACTGAAGAACCCCTCAAGAATTTCCATAACAATAATAAGCAAGTTCTTGTATAAGACAACTTTTAAAATTAAGACTTTCTATGCTCTTTTTTTTAAATAGGTTCGTCTACAAATGTTCAAAACGCAAAAGAAAGGTTGGGGTATAAGATGCTTGGATGACATTGAAGCTGGAGCATTCATTTGTATATATGCTGGACAACTACTAACTGAACAGGGTGCAGATGAGGTAAAGATTTAATAAAAATAAAATTCTAGTATTTTTCTGAATTTGTCTGCTCATGCTTTTAATATATATTTAGGACTCAAATTTTTGATTTGTGCTGAAGTCCTATTTAACAAATAGAGGTTGTTTGGAAAAAATTGATCAACATTTCATTTTTTCTATACGGAATCAAAATTTCAACTACTTTATGTATAAATTGATATGCCTGAATAAAATCTTTAAAGACAGAAATCCTAAAATTATAGCTATGCAACCTATAGACCAGGCAAATTTTAAACATTGGAAAATTCAATAGGCATCTTTGGTGACTGCTCAAATCAAGATTAAGATGAGTTTTATGAGATGTAAAATTATTTAGAAGATTATAGAAGTTAACGAAGCATCTTTACCTTTTCTTACACGTTTTTATCTTCAAATGTGATTATTTTTATTGAAACTTCATTAATTGTAAAGTAACTCCACAAATTTAAATAAAAACTTCCCCATTACAGATTAATATAACTTCAACTTGTTTTCTTGATGTTAAAAGGACTAGAAAGATCAAATAGATAATGGATTTGAAAAGGGGGAAAAAAAAATGGATTTAGAAAAAAAAATAATAATTAAGGAGAAAACTTACTTGCAGAAATATCTATAAAAAGCATTTAGTAGTTTTAAATAAATCTTTGTAAACTAACCATTTCATATATTGTTATAGAATGAATTCTGTTACTTTAAAGTGGCACATTTTTTTTTTCTTCTCTTGTACAATCTAGTCAGTAAAGAAGATGGAAACTTTAGGGCAAATATACTGATAGATATTTAGTTTAAAAAATAAATAATTTAAAGTTCAAGAGTGAAATTAAAACTAAAAAAAGCTTAATATTAGAAGTCTTTAATTTTGAAAATCAAAGTAAAAAAGTATAATGATTATTTTGCATCAAAAATAATTTATTGTATGATCCAAAAATACTAAATATTACCAGATATTGCTTCCATTTTTTTTTAAATTTATAAGATAATGAATTAGCATTTCCACACCTTAATTAGCATTGTTATGAGTGATTACTTAATTTTTTTGTTTATTTTTAAGGATGGTAATCAGTTTGGTGATGAATATTTAGCAGAACTTGATCATATTGAGGTTGCTGAAAAAAGCAAAGAAGGTTACGAGTCTGGAGTAGATGATATAGAAGATATGGAAGTTGAGGAAGTAAAAACTGCAGAAGCAGCAGATGAGGATTATAAAGTGAAATATGAAGAACAATCATCTTCTTCGTATGTTTTATTTATTAATTTTTTCTTTTAAATGATATTTAGACACGTGATGATATTCTGTTTGTAGTGTTTTGGAAAATGAAGTCTTTTTTTTTTTCTCTCATTTTGTACATTTTGAGCAAAAATGGTTGATTTAACTAAGACCCATTTGATATCGTAAAATGTTCCTGTTAATTATTATTCCTTATCATTATAAATCCCCCACCCCTCTAATGAAATTTGCTTGAACAGTTCTATAATGTAATTTGATCTTGCCATGATTCACCTTTGCTGTGACACTTACAGTAACATCCCTTCCTTCTATTTTAAACTTTGGACTTTTCACAGCATATCCATTCTGCAAATTATCCTTCAAAATATTAATATGTAAAGTTAAAAGCAAATTTCAGAGAAAGTTATTTTCCAAATCTGGTAGTTACATATCCAGTGTTGCCAATGTGTTACATGCTAGGGAGTAACATTACAAATTTGTATGGTTCAATCAATGGAAAGACTATTTTTCTGTCAGCTTTGTTGCTTGGTGATCAGATGCTGAATCAGTGATTTCCGAGTTTTGCGTCCATTTGGACACAAAATGTAAAGTGCTGGAATATTCCAGACTTTCGGTGATAGAGTCAATAGGAAATAAGAGATATATACACTGAAGTGACAAAAGTCATGGGATAGCAATATGCAAATATACAGATGGCTGTTGTATCGCAGCAAAAAAGTATAAATGGGCAGTTCGTTTTCCAGAGCTTTCATTTGTGTTCAAGTTATTCATGTGAACAGGTTTTTCGTGATTTATGGCGGCACGACGAGAATTAACAGACTTTGAACGTGGAATGTTAGTTGGAGCTAGACGCATGGGTCATTCCATTGCTGATATCATTAGTGAATTTAACATTCCGAGATCCACAGTATCAAGAGTGTGCCGAGAGTATGAAATTTCTGGCATCACATCCCATCATGAACTGCGCAGTGGGCGACCACCTGCACTTAACGACCGAGACCGTCGACGTCTGTGTAGAATGGTCAATGTAAATAGACACACAACACTTTGTCAAATAACTGCAGGAATCAATGTGGGACGTACGAGGGACGTGTCGGATAGGACTGTGCGGCGAAATTTGTCTTCCTTGGGCTATGACAGCAGAAGACCGACTCGAGTGCCTTTACTGACAGCACGACATCGCCTGCAGCGACTCTCCTGGGCTCGTGAGCGTATTGACTGGTCCCTAGACCAGTGGAAAACCATGGCGTGGCCAGATGAGTCACGATTTCAGTTGTTACGAGCTGATGGTACAGTTCCAGTGTGGCACAGACCCCACATAGCCATGGACCCAAACTGTCAGCAAGGCACTGTTCCAGCTGGTGGTGGCTGCATATTGGTGTGGGCTGTTTTTACATAGCATGGACTCGGTCTTCTGGTGCAACTGAACCGATCATTGACTGGAAATGGTTATGTTCAGCTGCTTGCAGATCACTTGCAGCAATTCATGAACTTCACGTACCTAGACAACGATGGGAGTTTTATGGATGACAATGCGCCATGTCACCAGGCCAGAACTGTTCGCGATTGGTTTGAAGTGTTGGGAATAAGTCAAAATTCTCCTATTTATATCGGCAGCATCCAC